>BMAO01035305.1:0-19901 GCA_019973975.1 Trichonephila clavata
GATGGATTCACCTGTGAGAAGGATGAATTCACCTGTGAGAAGGATGAATTCACCTGTGAGAAACGTAGCTTCCATCATTCAACGAGATTCTCGACCTTCTCCTCGACGAAACGAGAATAGGCCCCGAGATCCCAGATTGTATCGCAGACCCAATTTCCGACCACCCTATCGTAGACCTGACTTTAGACCCAGGCGACCCCCGTATGCCCATCGATTGATTCCCACTTCTCAAGTGTCGGCTCAAGTGTTTTTCCACAGCCAAGGTTTGGCCGTGTTGTGTCTCCGAGACGAGGGATTCACGCTCACCAACGTGTCGTCTCGTATGCCTTGGATCGGCAATGTCCCAACGAACTATTTAAATATTTACATTACCTCAATATCGGTACCATTTGCGTGACGGATCAACAATCCAAGGTCAAATTTAAAGAAATTCAAGCGAGTTGGAGCTCAGCCAGTCCGTTCAAAAGAATTCCCGTGATGCTGTTAAATGCCAACGAACGAAACAGGGGGGAATGTCCCTTTTGTAGCGAGACGCACTGTCATCGTTGGGTAGCCGTGCAAGGCATGTGCGCCATTCTGCATCAACCCATCAATCCCATTTTTCATTCGTGAGCAAGATTGGTTTGGGCAAGCTCCGCCCACATCCTGTCTGAAACGTATAAAAGGAGAGCTCGTTGGGACGCTTCAAATCAGTCGTCTCTCGACTCGCCAGCAGCATGGACGCAATCGATGCCTTCCAGAGCACCTATCCAGCACCGTGGTACCAGTGACGCTGCCCGAGAAAATCGAGACGTTGGAATATGCAGCTCGACAGGGCCTCGTCAAAGCATTCATCCTGTATCAGGAGATGGCCACGAAACGTGTGTTTGTCATGTTTTGTAACGATAGTTGGCATTGCAGACGATCGTATATGGACAATTTCAAGCGGGCCGTGTTGGCAGCGAGGAGACAAAATCCCTTTGAACCGGACGAGATGATGTGGGAAAAGGTGTCGCAAGGCTTAATGAGAAATCCCGATCGACCGCTGAAGAATACGGACAAACGGATGGGATTCCTGTACGAAAACATGTACATCGTAAAAACTGGATTCACCTTTGGACTTCGCACCGTGAAACGGGGGGAGATTCATTTGATCCAAACTACCCATGTGCCCATGCTGATGTACGAACTGCCCTCCTCCAGTTTAAAGTATCAAAGCAAACTCAATCTGTATAGAAGGAGTTTTGAGGCCTTTGACCAAATGCTCTATCATCGAAAAGTGTTGGAGCCCCATACAGCCTATCCCATCCCGGCAGGAACTCGTTACATTTTACTTACAGTACAAAAGACCGTATTTGGGGTGGACATTATCCCGAAACTATTCTTCCTCAACTTGTTCAGAGCGGATTCAACCTGGGGGATTTCCGAAAGGTGAAGCGATATCATCAGAAAGCCTACAAGCTACCTCCTCCGACCCCGGCTCATGGTGAGACGAGCAAGCGACCTTTGGAGGAAGAGGTGTATCCTCCCCCCAAGAAACATTTTAGGATTCCAAAAAAATCCCACAAAACACTCGTTACACCGGTCGTACGACCCCCTGTGATGATTGCCAGACCTGCCTTGGCTGCTCCTCAACCCGTGTCCATTCCACCTGTGCAGATTCAATTACCAGAGCCACCTGTGCAGATTCAATTACCAGAGCCACCTGTGCAGATTCGATTACCTCAGCAGACTCGTAAGCCAGAGCCACCTGTGCAGATCCAGTTTCCAGATCCACCTTTGTCTCAATCACCTGTGCAGATCCAGTTTCCAGATCCACCTTTGTCTCAATCACCTCAGCAGATCCAGTTTCCACCTCAGCAGATCCAGTTTCCAGATCCACCTGTCCAGTTTCCACCTCAGCAGATCCAGTTTCCAGATCCACCTGTCCAGTTTCCACCTCAGCAGATCCAGTTTCCAGATCCACCTGTGGAGACCTCGTTTGACCATTTAATGTCAAACGTATTTGGAGACTGCTTGGGGCCTGAACAAGTGATGGAAGCCCCCCCAGCCCATGCACAAGAACCCCAGCTGATTCATACGGTGCCTTCCCTCTTTGATCCAAATAATGACATTATATCGTTTTTGGACCATTTTGAAGAGGGGTTGGCCATGGAGCAGCCGGAAGCACCCCTGGATTTGACAATGCCCAGAATGAACCCTATGAAAAGATACACTGTTGGGTTTAAAGTGACAGAACCTCTAAATTTGTGTTGCAAATAAATCTTGGCAGTTGTGTATGTAATATTTGTAAATAATGATTGTTTTGTACATTTTTTTTGTACATAATTTTTTGTAAATAAAAAAAATTGTTTTATGGAAACAAGTCTGATTTTTTTGTCCAAAAAAATACCAACCTTGACACATTACACAAGAGGATGTAAAAAAAATGGTTTCGGTACAAAATTTATTGGACCAGTGTCGTTCTCGCACTACGATTGTTTTTGGAAATCTGGGTCGGTGGCCGGATCGAGTTACATATTTCGAGCAAGACTATCCTTACACCATTATTTTTGAGCCCAATTTTGGTGTGCACGTTCCTCGGTCGTTTGGAAAAACAGTGGTCGTGTTTACGAGTCATTTGGATTTGACGTGGGATCCAGGAGTCGAGTTGAGATTTTTTCAATTGGGTCGTCCCCCGTCTCGCCGAGTTTGGGAGGCGTATCAACCCCACAATAAGGAGGCGTACGCGTTGAATCTCACGCAATGCACGCGTTTGGTGGATGTGTACGTGACATTATTAACGTGGTTGGATGATTGGGAAATGCATCGAGATAAACACCTCCCTTGGCGTCTGCTGATGCCCCAACCTTGGAAACGGGCTTTGGAAAAACACGTGGAGCGCTCGCATCAAAAGGCCTTGGCACATGGAATGCCAGTTGACGTCACGCTCCTCGAGCATATATAACGCCAGCCTCTAGCCAGCAGAATTATTCTCTCTCAGCAACATGTCGAATCAACCCGCCTATTTTGCCCATGCCAGCGTGTTGCACCACCTGGGCAAACCAGTGCCCATCGAGCTATCGATTGCCACCATTCCCAGGGATGGCAGTGATCCCGAAGTGCTCTGCATTACGGTGAACCACGAGGACCTGACCTCCACACCCAAAGACATGAGTTCCAATGCCTGCAAAAACGCCCGTCTTCGTCTGGTGCGCCCGCTGCCCAAGAGTGTGCCGGCGCAATGGTTGCGATATTGCGTGAGGGGCATGTTTGACCAGCTGTCCCAAGGTAGAAAAGGCCTCATCGTAGTCAAAAGCCCAAAGCAGCAAAAAACATTCAAAGAGTTGGGACTCTCCACCATGGCTCTGGAGATGCTGCCCAAATTCAACACCCTTTGTGATGGAACCTTTCCCAACCCCATGCATGATGACCTCCACGAAGAAGGGGACGTGTCTCATTGCACCATGCTGAAATCGTTTCAATTTGCAAAATACCTGCAGCGGTTCAACAAGCTGCAGGCGGAATGGAGCTCCAAAGTTTCAGCTTTGGTAGAGTAAAAACAATTGCCCATGGGCCCAGAAAAAGGGGGACCGAGTCGACACAAGAGTCGACTCGGTCCCCCTTTTTTTGGGTTAAGGAAGGTGCCAACGTTGGAGGGCTTCTCTTTTAAAACTTGTGTTAAAAAGAGGCCACAAGATTTCTACCAAGGATGAACAGATTCAACCTAAAGATGCTTGGCGAGTGTAGTTTTATTTTTTTGCATGGTCCTGTTGGATAGAATCAGTCAAAAAGTGCCTAGTGATGCTTGTATTTTTTGCGAGGTCATCACAATGTTGAATCAATAAGACAATAGATATCTCATGATATGGATAGTGTTTCAATGCTGAATCAATAAGACAATAGATGACTCATGATATGGATAGTGTTTCAATGCTGAATCAATAAGACAATAGATGACTCATGATATGGATAGTGTTTCAATGTTGGAGAGTATCAGCCAATAGGAATCGATTCACGTGACCCACCAGAGTATAAAAGGCGAGGCATCAGCAGCCAGAGACATTCTCTCTCAGAGTTCTCTGAAAGCAACATGTCTCATTTAGCCTTCTTCGCCCATGCCAATGTGTTTCACCGTGGAGGCAAGCCTGTGCCCGTCGAATTGTCCATTGCCACGATTCCGGAGGATGGAAAAGACCCAGAAGTAATTTGCATCACGGTGGATCATTCAAACCTAATTACCACCTCGAAAGACTGTCGGGCCAACCGTTTTATTAACGAGCGCCTCTGTCTGAAGAGTCACATCCCTGGATCTGTGCCACTGGAATACCTGTCCTTTTGCGTCAGGGGCAAATTTTGTCACCTGGCGCAAGGAAATCGAGGCCTCATCGTGGTCAAGGGAACCGACCAGCGCAAAATCTTTGAGCAGCTGGGGCTCTTTACAATAAACTTGGAGACTCTGCCAAAGTTCCAGGACCTCAATGACCGAACTCTACCAGATCACCTGCACAATGAGGTGCACGAATTCTTTGACATTTCAGAGTGCACCATGGTGAAGTCTTATCGTTTTGCCAGATACCTGCAGCATTTCAATAAGCTGCAGGCTGAATACAATAGACAAATGGCGGATCTGGTAGAGTAAGTGAGAAAACTGTAAATATTGAACTGTAAAAATGCCCATGGGCCCAGAAAAAGGGGGACCGAGTCGACACAAGAGTCGACTCGGTCCCCCTTTTTTTGGGTTAAGGAAGGTGCCAACGTTGGAGAGCATCTCTTTTAAAAACTTGTACTAAAAAGAGGCCACAAGATTTCTACCAAGGATGAACAGATTCAACCTAAAGATGCTTGGCGAGTGTAGTTTTATTTTTTTGCATGGTCCTGTTGGATAGAATCAGTCAAAAAGTGCCTAGTGATGCTTGTATTTTTTGCGAGGTCATCACAATGTTGAATCAATAAGACAATAGATATCTCATGATATGGATAGTGTTTCAATGCTGAATCAATAAGACAATAGATGACTCATGATATGGATAGTGTTTCAATGCTGAATCAATAAGACAATAGATGACTCATGATATGGATAGTGTTTCAATGTTGGAGAGTATCAGCCAATAGGAATCGATTCACGTGACCCACCAGAGTATAAAAGGCGAGGCATCAGCAGCCAGAGACATTCTCTCTCAGAGTTCTCTGAAAGCAACATGTCTCATTTAGCCTTCTTCGCCCATGCCAATGTGTTTCACCGTGGAGGCAAGCCTGTGCCCGTCGAATTGTCCATTGCCACGATTCCGGAGGATGGAAAAGACCCCGAAGTAATTTGCATCACGGTGGATCACTGCAACCTAATTACCACCTCGAAAGACTGTCGGGCCAACCGTTTTATTAACGAGCGCCTCAGTTTGAAGAGTCACATCCCTGGATCTGTGCCATTGGAGTACCTGTCCTTTTGCGTCAGGGGCAAATTTTGCCACCTGGCGCAAGGAAATCGAGGCCTCATCGTGGTCAAGGGAACCGACCAGCGCAAAATCTTTGAGCAGCTGGGGCTCTTTACAATAAATTTGGAAACTTTGCCAAAGTTTCAGGACTTGAATGATCATGCTCTACCAGATCACCTGCACGATGAGGTGCATGAATATTCTGACATTTCCGAGTGCACTATGGTAAAGTCATACCGTTTTGCCAGATACCTGCAAAACTTTAAAAAGCTGCACGCCGAATATAATAGACAAATGGCGGATCTGGTAGAGTAAGTGAGAAAATTTGAAATATGGAACTGTAAATATTGGACTAAACTGTAAATATTGACTGAACTTTTAAAAAAATGGACTGGATTGTAAAAAAAAGGGATGGAATTGTAAAAAATTGGACGGAACTGTAAAATATTTTACTGAACTGTAAATACATATTGTACTAAACTGTAAATACATATTGTACTAAACTGTAAATACATATTGTACTAAACTGTAAATAAATATTGTACTAAACTGTAAATATTGTACTGAACTGTAAATATTGAACTGAACTGTAAATATTGAACCGAAAAACGGGGGACTGAGTCGACACAAGAGTCGACTCGGTCCCCCTTTTTTCGGGTTAAGGAAGGTGCCAACGTTGGACGGCTTCTCTTTTAAAACTTGTGTTAAAAAGATGCACAAAAATACGTTAAAAGATTAGTTTCAAGGTTGAAAAGCGTCAACCAATAGAAATCGTTTCACGTGACACCACTAGAATATATAAAAGGCGAGCAGCTAGCAGCCAGAAATCAGAGTGCTTCTGAATGCAGTCAAGAGTTTAGAAATTTTGTTTTTGGTTAAAACTGTCAGGTTTGGGTTTGTATTGAATATTCAAATCTGGCAGTTTTGACGGAAAAAGAATTTCCATGGCAACAGGTAAATGCTAAATGTTTTTCGTTAAGACTTTCAGGATTTGGCGTAATGTTGGAAATTCGCAGATTCTGCAAGTCTTATCGGTAAATGTTTTTAGCCAAAATCTTCAAAAATCCGAAAATTGGGGGACTGAGTCGCATGTCGACTGGGTCCCCTTTTTTCGGGCCAAATTATCCACCAAGATTGGAATGCATCTTTTTAAAAACTTGACACAAAAAAATTGGACTCGCCTGCTGGCTGCCAGTTGAGACCTCCGTGTTTCCTAGACACGCCAAGATTATAAAGTCGTGAGATGTGTCGTCCCCAATTTTCTAACAAGATATACACCCATATTGGAATGATTCTGTCTCTTCTCGACATACCAACGTTGCATTGTCTCCATTTCATTTGTGTATCGCCCCTGACATGTCTCCATTTCATTTGTGTATCGCCCCCTGACATGTCTCCATTTCATTTGTGTATCGCCCCCTGACATGTCTCCATTTCATTTGTGTATCGCCCCCTGACATGTCTCCATTTCATTTGTGGATCACCCCCCCCCCCCCGTTTTAAATCATTCGTCTGGGATGGGCTGAAAAATTTTCTCGCCTCCATCAAAAATATTTTTCGGAGGAATTTGAAAAAAGTTTGTTTGTTCATTATGAAAAGCTCTGAGACAGACTTTCGGACAGACTTTGTTTTGAGCTGAAAATGCAACATGAGGGTAAAAAGAAGGGGGAAATGGGACAAAATTCATACAGAAAGAGCAATCCTAAGGTGGATTTCCACTTAAACACCACGGCGGGGGTAGGTGAAAAAGAACCATTCTAAGGTGGAGGGTTACCTGAAACACAACGGGAGGGTAGTGGAAAGGGTGCATTCATAAAGAGTCGTATCATATTGAATTTTAGACCTGAAACGCAACGGGAGGGTAGGTGGAAAGAAGATTCTACAAAAAGAGCCATGGGATTTTATACCTGAAATACAACGTAGGGGACAAGATTCTTACAAAAAGAGCCGAGGATGGGGTTTCCTTTCAAAAAAGGTCGTTTTCCACTTTCAATCATTTTTTGAAAGGGTCACGGTGCTCAACTATTTATTCGACCGACTGTATTACTTGAAGACAGAAATACCAATTTAATTAAAATACAATCAGGGCAAGCATCATGTAATCCATAAATCACCAAGCACCCAAAAGTTTTTATTCCCCCCCCCCCCCCATCACAGGAAACATTTAATCCTGAAGCCGTGAAAAACTGCAAGATTTTTTTCCAAAGTACTGAGATAAAAATTTAATTATGCATAATATTGCTACAAGAATTTAAATTATTTTATATATTTTATATTAATGCACATTGACTTCTTGATCAATTATAGTAATTGATAAAGTAATTAAAGAATGCATTTTCTAAATTAAATTAAATATATAAATAGTTTAAGTAGCTTACTAATAATATTAAAATTTAATTTTAGATTCTTACACATATATATTATATATATTAAGATGAGAGTTGAACTTTTCCTTTTTCAAATGCTTTACGTTGGAAAATTTACCTTTCGCCTAGCTAACTAAAAGGCAAAATAAAATTTAAAAAAAAAAAAGATTTTAAATCAAAAAATATTTTTTACTCACATCACTTTAAATTTTGAGAAACGGAGAAATTTTATTTTTTTTTGTCAATTTTTTATTATTATTTAGCTTACTAATATTGTAATATTACTGTTCTAAATAGCATTACAATACTGGTGTAAAAAATGTGGAAAAAAAACACACATAAATATAAGGAGCGAGGGAAAAAATTCAATCTGTAAATTCAAAATATTCAACCTTCATGCGAAAACTCGAAAAACACATTTCAAGTAAAAATATATATATATATATATATATATATCGTAATTTTATTTGATTAAAATTTTTCACCTTTAATAAATAAAACTTACTAAATCATAAACATATTTTTCATTTCGAATAATTTAAAACTATATGATCCATTATTAGGTACATAATTTGTAAAATTACCCAATATTTTATTTAAATAATGTACTTTAAAGGCAGAGTTTGGGGAAAATTCTGATAAAAAAATCGTCTTGATGAAGCCGTCTCTTTCTTCATAATTTTCAAATGCTTCTATCTTGTGCTTGACACAGTGTTCCATCGCTTGAGTATTATGGGGGAAAACTTTGGAAATATGCATGCGTGGGTGCTGATGGGAAGGCTTGGAGGCTGGGAAGCTTGGAAGCTGATCGGTTTTGAAGATGGCCCCCAATACACATGTAATTTGTGTATTCCCCTTGTAAACAGGATGTTGTCGGATTCCTGAGCCGGGAGTCCAGCGCGAGTTGTCACTGAGTTTTCAACGGTCATGCAAGTTGAATGGACTCATAAATTTGGGAGAAACCTTAATTTTGTAACTTTGCGCTTGGTCTCTGTCCAATGACGAGGCGAGACCAAGGGGCACGCGGATGCAGAAAGGGGTAATTTGCCCTCACTTAAAAACAGGCGCCGAGACAATTTTCGGCAGATTTTTCACTGACAATAATGATATTTTGATTCTCAGCTTTTAGGAAACTTCGTGTACCGTCAGGGACCATGCCAGCCTCCCATCACCTCACCTCCGTTTCAGATAAGTTAAAAATTTTTTGCTTGTTGTATAGTTTTCATTCTTCAATTTTAATATTGTTAATCTTACATTCGTAATGTGTTTTAAATTGTAATAAACAAACTTAATTTAAATTTAATCCGAGTAATGTCTTTAGTGGCGTCTCCAAATAATTAATTAGTACTAGCCACAATCATGATGCGGATCAAGTTAAATAAGCGAACCTGGGTAGTTGTTAAGATGTTAGTTTAAAGTAAAATTAGTCAGCGCCGCATCAGTGCTTTATATTACACCATAACTTTGAACAGATAAAGAGATCTCAGATGTTGCTCGATTAGAGACTTCAAAACAAACACGACCAATAGGGTAGATTTTAGAATGACTAATGGTGGGCTTAGCTTAGGATATCAGAAGGAAAAAATATATTAAAACCTTCAAATTTCAAATATTTATTGATCGTTCAGAGAGCTAAAAAAACACACATTTTAAAACAATAACAAATAATATTTCGCAATCTTTTCAAAATTACCCTTTTACCTTTAATAAACAAACCTTAATAAATTGGAAACATAATTTTTTCATTTCCCCCTTTTTTAATTAAAAGAATGTCTGAAATTAAATTTCTAAAAAATTTCGTACACAATGAAGACTGTGAGAGTAGGAGTACTACTAATACCTCACATGTTTGACGTCCTGCTTTTTTTTAAAGTTAGTAACTGTAGACATAAATTTAGGTTACTATGGAAAAGGAGACATCCCTCGCCTGTGTGTTTTCCAAAATAATTTTGACTTTCAATCGATCGCCAACAGATATTAACGGGTCAATTATTTTTCCTGTAAATGTTTTTACTGTAGCTTTCATATGCCTTTTGAATGTTAGAGGAATGCTGTAAGAATGGCTAAGTGTGTCACAAACTCCCATCTCCTTACAAGCGACAGCACACACAAACAGCGCCACCTTTTTAAAAAGAACTAATTGAATTCAGAATTAAATTGGACGCGTAGGAGAAACATATTGAGACTACGCGATAGTTTCTAAAATTGATATAGATGTATAGAAATGTTATTTGTTTAGTGTAATTAGTGTCGTAGTGATCGTGTAATGTCCAGTGTAGTATTATTATGAGTGCTGCAATAATTAAAAATTTATGGAAGTTCACAAAAGAGAGAGAGAGAGTGCCTTTCATTCATGAACTTGGGTATTAATCAAGGCATGGCAGCCCTCCATTGACAAGGTAAACCATTTTACCTTGAACATTTTTTTCATTTTAAATACAAAAAGTGAAAAAGTTGTGTGTGTAATTACTAGAAAGGATTTTGAGTTCCCAGTTTTAGGTAATCCAGGTGAATTTTTGTTAAATAATCTTTCTTCTCACAAAGATGTTTTAATGTGCTCTTTCTGAATATGATATAATATATCACTACACTCCAGTAATTAATATTTATTTGTTTTCGAGTACAGAATAGTATAGCCAATGAGTACATGCCATGATAATTATAAATTAATTAAATGAGTACATAATGATAATTAAATTAAGAAAGCCTGACCATATAACGCATTAAGCAAACCTCGTTCATATAAAATATAGACATCTGCAAGAGGAAAACTGTTCTTTCGGTTGCAACAGAAAGAACAGTTTGGACCATTTTGCCAAATGGTCCAAATTTGCGTCAGTGCACGATTTCAACTAATTGTTATTATGAAAAGGCTCTAAGCCCTTATGCAAAAAAGTAGGTCCCCCTCTGACCCTTTTTAGACAGTATATGACATACGTTGTTGTACAAACGGAAATCTGTTACAAATAAATATGCGTGATTCACAAACCTAGGCACAAGCCAACTCAATCGACTGCCGTTTTTCAACTAAATGAGTAATGATGGTGAATGGTGGTAAGGCTATGTCTAGACATGGACGACGGAAATGACATAATAATGCAGTCTTGGCACTGTTAATAGTTGGCGTGAGTAGTTAGAAAATTCCAAGTTTTTCGAAGAATATATGAGAATAACATTTTACGGTTAAAATTATTTGGATCACTATCTTATTGAAGCCGAGTCGAGAACAACCATGCGAGTCACCCCATGCCTTAAAACCTCTGATCTCATATAATGACCTTGATGGTTAATATAATCAAAACCTCCGGTTTGGCACCTATAAAAAACATGGAAAATGAGAATTAAACCTAAAAACATTAAACCTAAAAACATGAGAATTAAACCTAAAAACTAATGACATTTTGGATTTTATTGGCGAGCAAAAGCTGTGTTTGAGTTATCTGCCCTTCAAAGTAATCAAAAAACAACTTTTACTTCATTATGCTGCATATTAAGAATTTATATGGGTGTATAGATTTTAGCTATGTATTCAATATCAATTCTCATTGTATTCCTTCAGTATAATTCACATTTAGCACCATATATATATATACCGTATTTACTCGAATATAAGCCGCTATCTATTCTAAGCCACATCCCAAATTCTCAAAATGTTTTTGTGAAGAAATGTTGTCATCGATTCCAAGCCACACCCCAATTCTCTGCACGATTTTGAGAGAAAAAAAATTAAAAAAGTGAGCAGAAGGTTAATCGATATCCGAAACTTAAAATTTTTTTAAGAAATTGCAATGACAATAATAAGTTAATAGTTAATTTATTTTACCAGTAGTAAAAACTTTCAACTACACACATGAACCTATAATTACTGTAACCGTCAGTATCCTGTTTCAAAAATGATTCTCCATTCCCTTTGTTGCAGTTGACTTCGGAATTGGTGCCGGCGTCGCCATTTTCCCACACGGTGTCGTCTTCCGTGCCATCCAATGCATTTGTTATGCAGCACTTTTTTTAGAAAATGTGTTATAGAAAAATGAAAAAGAATTATTCGAGACTGTTGAACATTTACAAGCAAAAATTATATCGTTTTGTTTACGCCATCGACGTATATTTGTTCCAACCTTGTCAATTTTTCAGTGACTGCTGCTCTGTTTCCGTTTTTTTTACACATAAAAAAAAATAAAAAAAAAATTGCCTTCTTCCTCATACTTGCGTCAAAGTGAACTTGACTTGACGCTATTACCGATATTTTTTATGTTTAAGTGATTAAAAGAAAGCGTATACAAAAAAATTTCCTATATAATGTTTATGATAGACTGAATATTGGAGACAAATTGCGGAATGGGATAAGTCATCGATGCAAGTGGCCAGAATGGACGGTTACATTTTTCCTTTTGAAAGGGGCGGAAACTCAATTTCCGCCATCCAACAAATGTTTGCCTTCGATTTTCAGTAGCATTATCCGGGGAAAATAGTGCGGCTTAGATTCGAGTAAATACGGTATATTGTAATTTGCGTGACATTTCCAAATAACTGTCAGTTATTAGTTTTATCAGAAATGATTCCAACAATAAAATGGTACAGTTCGTGCAGAAATCTGATTCCCTTTTAATACGATAGAGGTAGTATTAATTTGGTTTAGAAGAAATAGAGCTGTGTGTAAAATATAACAGCTGAGAAAATATACGGAGTAAAATTAACAAATGTGGTAAAAATTGTTGTTACTTTATTATATTAAATGAAGAACACATTAAAAATATTTTGCATTGCGAGGTGTATATTGTTACAGATTTATTTCTGTTTATGGAAATAGAGACTCAAAATACTAAAACTTCTAAGCACTTTTGAATTTTTAAGAAACTATAGATAAATGATTGTTGATGTCATACACAAAAATATTTTGAAAAATATTCATAGTTTTTTTTATTATATTAAATGTGATGTTGGTTTTTTTATGGATGTTGAAATAGCTTATTGTGGCTAATAATTAAGAATACAGTTTTCAATGAATTCCTTTTCATACGTAAACATGAAGCAAATAATTTGAGGTATAAATTTATTAATGTAATCATTAGTTCCACAAATAATAGTTCCAGTTATTAATAGTTCCAAAATTTTGTGTCTTTCCATGAAAATTGCGTAAAGTAAATAAGAAATAAAGCACTTAATTTTTTAGATGGTAACGCAACAGGCAGAATGAGCTATGTTTGGGTTACTTTATTTGGCTCTTAATTTTTAAAAAAAATGTCTGCTTTCAAAATAATTACAGATATTTTCTAGATTATAGATTTCGCTGCCATACGACAAAAAGCCAGAATTGCACATCTGCCCTTAGCAATTCCTTTATCTGTAATAATCGAATTTGGAAGTTTTTCAGATTGAGTAGATAAATTTTATCATTCTATTAAGTTTAATTTATTATGATTATTTTGCTCTTTCCTTTTCTATAAACTTAATTACATAAAATTTAATAAGCTGAAGTCTATTTTTGTGGATGCTTTTGTCGATTCTTTGTCCCAATTACTTCTGGTATACTTTCAAAAAAAAATTTTTATCCGACCTTCTTTGAACACTTTAAACTACTGTGCCTTTTATATTGTAATAGTTGATGTGTTCTTAAACGCAATTATGATTCCATTTCTTCAGTTTGAATGGATACTGTTCAATTCATTGAATTTATTTTCACAACATATTGTTCCGTTTGTGAGCTAAGGAGAAAAGTGGAGAGTACAGCTGCACTGCATTGCTGGACGTCTCCGAGAAATGGAACGCGAAGCGTTCCTCCATCTCATATCGGAATAGTTGAATGTGGCCTGATGTCGAGGGGTCTTGATGAGAGAGTCTTTCCTGATTTTTGGAGAGGTCGTGGTAGGGAAGCGTGGTCAGGGGAGCTGCTTCGGAGGCATCCGAAGTTGCCGGGAAAAGTCATGAAGTTGATATGAGAGCCCTGGTTGCCAATGGCTGAGAGTACACTGTGAGTAGGCACACGATTGGCTGCCCTGATGCATTGGAACATAGCAGTGGGGTGGATCTATAAAGCTAGCCTGTGTGTGATTGCAGATGATTTAAAAATTAAGAAAGAAATATTTAAAAAGGTTCACTCATCACAGGTGAGTGACTAAATTAATTGTTAGGGGGATTATAAGAATCCAGGAGAACTCCCCTGGATCTTTTAATATTTGGCTCTGGGTAGTAGTTATTAAGCATTTGAACACTTACGTTGTCTATATTTTGCAGATTGTCAAAGAATTTAATAGCGGTTTTTGAATGTAGCTTTTGAAAGATAAAATTTTAATGACTGTATAGATATATCTATTTCTAGTATATCTAGTGGCTTTAACTATGTAACGGATTCAAGAGTTTGAGCAACTTCTAGTATTTTAACGTCAGCATTTGCTGCGTATTCCCACACAGGACAAGCATAAGTCATTATGGGACGTAGAACGGCAGTGCATAGAAGTATCTTATTATAGAGATGCATTTCAGAATTCTGGCCAATTAAGGAGTAGAGTGCTCTTACATTTCGGAATTTATCGCGCATTTGTATAACGATTTTGAAACAAAAAGGCAGGTATAGGACAACATAATAGCAACACCTGTAAAAAAATGAAAATGTTTTATCAGTAAGGGGTTCGCCACCTTTGGTCGGAATGACAGCTTGTATTAGATGTGGGATTAAACAAATAAAGGTCTTGAACAAATTCATCGAAATTCGAACGCATTCCTCGTGCAGGGCCGTCTCAAGTTCAGATAGTGTGAGTAGAAGAGGAAACCAAGCGTAGAATTTGTCTCTAAACAACCCCCCCCCCAAACACTCAATAATATTCAGATCAGATGACCAGAGACAACACGTTAGATGTTCCACTTCATCATCATGCGAATGTAGCCATCTTTGAACACATCAAGAGGTGGGAACAGGGGCGTTGTCATCTTGGAATTCAGGACTTTCTACCGGAAAGAGAGTCTGAAACATAGGCGAAGATGATCTGTGAGAATGCTTTGATAATGGTCGTCTGGGATCATCCCCGTCAAGACAACGAGAGGCCCAATTTAAGGGAAGATATATATATCACAGAATCCCCTTCATGTTTCACGGTTATAATAAGGGAATCATCATGAAATGCTTTTGCCGGTGTTTGCCAGACGAGCACACGTCGGGTGGTCAGTAAAATGTAAATGAGGACCAGATGACATGTTCCTTTAGCAGTTGTGTCCAGTTTAGGGAATCTCAGCTTTACTGCAATATCTTCACAGCATTCCACCCCGAAACGAATGTTTTTTAATTAGCTTCTTTGTCATGAATGTTCGCAGCCTGCAACTCCTGTTGAATAGTTTTCATGGATTTGGGGTTCTGAAGGTAGGAATTCATCTCGTATGTTATCTGCGGGAGTGTTGTCCTGTGTTTCGGGCAAAAATCCTCTTCAACCCCAGTGTATTACAGTTCTTCAACTTTAACATTCGCTCGCTGTTGTGCTTCGCAGAAGACATCTTACCCAGGCTTATGTACACAGTAGTCCATGAAATACCCACAAGTTTGGTTGTTCTGAACACAGATGGTCCAGCTTGGCGAGCTCCAATTATTATGCTACTTTTCACGTTGAAGAGGTCGTACATAATCATGCTTTGCTAGGAACAGAATTTTCTCATGTAACTCTCCAAAGTGTCAAATGCTTGACTGATATATTCCCTTTCGCCGCCACTAGGTGGCACACTGTTGCGACACGTTGCGGCCGTTTATTGGACATACGAAAAACGAAACATTTTTAAATAGGTATTCTCATTACTTTGTTCTATACCTGTGTCTCTTTTCAGCTCCTGTTGAACCCCACAATTTATTGTGCCTTGGTGATGTAAATTCACGGGAATGAAATGATTGTAACCTCTCTTTTTTGAGAGAGATTCTATTTGTCAGAATTCCCCAGATTCGTTGCAATTCCCTTGAAATGAGTGGCTGGCATTATATCCGGCTAGAATCCAGTAAATAATTGGTCAAAATCCATAATTATTTATTAAAGTTTGCTTTGTGATTTAAAAGGAAGTTTTTACTGAATTTTGAAGAGAACCCGAATTTTTTCACAGAACCAGCTCCCACACCGAAGTATGACTTTGGTAACTTATTTTTATTTCCAGATGCTAAGAGACTCAAAAACTTTGATGCTATTCTTATAAAGCATGATATGTTATCATTTCAGATAAAAGGAATTTACAAACTAAAGTTATAAGTTTAAAATAATCAAAGTTAATGCTTAGAAACACAGCATTGCAATTAGCTTTTTCACCATATGAAGTTGTTCTAGAACGTTACTGCTTTTTCCTCATGAGATTTTACACAAATACAAATCTAAAAATGTAGAAGAATAGTAATGTGAAAAAATATTAGATTAAGGGGGGAAAAGTTTTATTTTTAAAAACTTTATTTGTGTGTTTTTCTTTTCTTTTTTACAAAATGGAAAGCAAGAGATGATCTACTTTAAAAGCTCTTTATCAATACACAATCTCACCACCTGCCTTCTCTCAATTTTTCTGCACGCTCTGGAGTATAAAATTTTCCAATCAGTACCCTAAAAATATAAAATGTAAAAAATTTTTTTTCAAAATATTGATTATAATTATAAAAATACCAGAATTAATAGATTTAATACACGAAATCTTTAATAAACATGACATAATTTTAATACTGAACGGAGGGCTATTTTTACTAAAATACATTTGTCATGGATATTTATTAGTGTTTTTATTAGTACTAAAATGTGTAATATTAAGTTTAACAAAATACGTAAATTTTACATGATTCCGATTGAACGTTTAATTTTATTATTAAAAAGCACAAAAATATGTAATATAATTTAGTGTTTATATAGACTAGAAATCTTTAATACGAGTTTCGTGAAACTTAAGGGTTTACAGGAACTATTACTCTGGTTCCGCAAGCTATTTTTCTAAAATTATCTCTATTTGCTTAATCAAAACGCCAAAATTTTAGTAAAATTTTAATTTTTATAAAAGATAGAATTTTTAAATGCTACTTTCTCGTAAAAATAAATATTTTTTGGAAATTTTTTTTTAAAGTTCGTAAGAGTCACTTATTTCAAGCACGAATGGATAATATCAAACATGTCAACAGTTATGTCGACGTTAAAGTCTAAATTGAAGTAGGAATAACTCCTAAATTTTAGGCTACATATATTTGCAGAATTCTCTCAGAAGTTTCTCACACAGTTTTAAACCCTTTAATGCCATTCTAAACAATGTATTTGTTAAAAATAGTTCTCAATGTATGTGGCGACAAAAACAGAATATAGAAGCAAATTAATTAAGAATATGAAAGCCGAGTTCAGATAGCTTCAAAACACCCAAACTTTGATAGTGTGTGCAAAAAATTACAAATTCAATATCCCAGAAATAAAGTATAATACAAGGATAGAGGACACCTGGAGAACGAATAATTGAATAAATTACATTACTATTGTATCAAAAATTTTTAAATAAAAACACAGTATTTTTTTAATTGTCTTTACTACAATCACTGATAACATGTTGATCTACTTTAAATATTTTTTAAGATACATTATTCTAAGTGGTACGAGTGCTTGGATGGGGCTTCCAGAAACACCATATAGTTTCAAGGGTTCCGTGAGTCTACAAAATTTGAAGACCACTGATATAGACAATGCAAGAAATATACTTTAACATAATTAATAATTTCGACCGTTAATCGATAAAATTTGGAGGCAGATTAATATTTTTATTGTCTATTGGAAGAAAAAGTTATAAGATTTATCTCAAAAGCCAAACTGTATTTATATAGTTACTTTTCTTATATATAAAGTAAGGAAGAAATATATATTCTAATGTATCACATGTATTTATTTATTTAAAGGCTAAACTTATTCAGAGTTATTCAATGATAAACCTGCAATTCGTTATTTAAAAATCGAAATTCAAGATATTGTACTATTTAATTGTTTGTCACGTAATAAACAGCTAAGTGACTTCAGGACATTTTCAACCTCCCCAGCGTCCTAGGCACTGCAATAGTTATGCCCCCTATTTCCAGACCGCTCCTTTCCCCCTTCAGTTCTTACGTTTCCTGTTTGTTTCGGAAGGGATTTTCCCTTAACACTTTTACTCTTTTCCCTTTCTTTATTTTTGCTGTTTAAATAGTCTTTCCATTGTACACTACCTGTGTACCAGCGGTGTCCTGGACTGACTGTCGCAAGGAAAGGATAGTGGTATGGTTTAGCCACTCTCTTGTTCACTACTTAATTTACGGCATCACGGACCATCTACCCTTTTGTAAATTAGTACAGTAAATTAATGAAATCGTTTACACTTGCAGGAGTTTACATTATTGTATGAACTGTTTTCAACTTGTTAAGTATCACCTTTTCATCGCTTATCGCTTTACTGTCTTTTACTTCTCGACATCCTTATTCTTTGTTTAGTCACTGTCATTGTACAATGAAGGTTTTCGATAAACGAATAAATCTTTCCGATAAAATCATTAATAACATTGTAATCAATTTCCACTGCAATATCATTTTGAGGGCATAGCAACATCAAACTGTGTGTTTACCTTTTCATTTTCCATAGTGGATCTCATTTCAGCCTTTACTCTCTTGAAGGCAGAAATGCTTCTCTCACGATTCGCTAGGTTGTGGTAAGTTTGCTGTAATTTTTTCTCTTTTTTCACCCTCCAATTTATTACGCTTCCAAATCTTTTGCGCCCTAGGCATGTGCCTAGCATGCCTAAGCGGCCTTGAGTGACAAATCTGATTTTGATGTACTACAGAAATTGTTTTTCAGTGCGGTAAAAAAAAGTAAAATTCTCTGTGGTTAGTGACGGATGTAAAAGTGTTCAATTTAGATATGTTTTATTGTAAGGCTCAGTCTAAAACAGCGGTCATGAATTTGTAGTTTGGCGAGAAAGCTTTGACAATCCACAGAGAAATATGGACATTATTCGGAAATTATTTTCCTGACATATTATTTTCCAAATATATACCTTTTAAGAAATTTATGTACTTAAAACGATAACTTTTGCCTTTAAATTCCCGAAAAGTATTAGAAAAGGAAAACCGAGAAAACGGCAATACTACTGAAAGCAGCTTCATACGTTTTCACCCTATACAATTATTCATCCAGCACACAGTAAGAGGTAAAATTAATGCTTTTCATAGTAATATATTACTGTCGTAAATAAAACTCTTTTTTTGAAGAAAAAAAAGAAAGCATATTATTGAGCAGAGGGATTAAAAATTACACTTCAGTGATCGGAGAAATTCGAAAGGCTTGGTGTCTGCTGGACCTGAAGCAACCCTTCCAAGTAGCTAATCATTTAACGAAAGATTAACAAAATACTTGAACCAAAATCGAACCAAATTTCGTCTTTGTGAAGGTAGTTTCTCCCATTCTTTCAACTTTTGTGATCGAACTGGAGTGAGTGCCACGCTAGAGAAACAAGATTACCAACATCTCCCATTAGGAGTATGTGACAAATATCACCAGTTTTAATTTGTTCTGAAATAATACTTACTTTCTAAAAAATGTTGGAGTATATTGTACCAAGTAAAAGAGTAACAAATTAGGCTGTTGACATATCCAGGCTTCATCAAGTTTGTGAGCTATCGCACGGCCATGAGGCGAGCACAACGATCTGTAGGCATTCTGTGATCTTTAGGTCTGTTGGTTTTCCAAACTTCTGCAAAAAAAAAAATATTTGTTTTCGAATCTTATAAGTTGACCATTAATTGGCTCAGCATCTCTTAAGTTCATTAGAAAAATTAATAAAAATTATGCTGTTTATGTAGTCAGATTCGTTAGGATAAAAATAGTTATATATTTCGCCACTAGATGGCTGTACCTGTCAAGCTATTTTTAGAAATTAATTGAATGATGCTTCGCATGGTTCTAGCAAAACTAAATTAATTCTATTAGAATAAATGATAAACATTGAACTTAAATAATAAAAATGCTGAACTTATTTTTTATTAAGATGCATTTAATTATTGTTAATTTTTCAAATTATTCTCATAATTTATATTTCAGATTTTGTATTTTTACTTTTTATCTGTGTTAATAATATATCTTGTTAACTGGGAACAAAACTATATTTTGTTTAAAAATGCGGTGTGAGTGGAGAACC
>BMAO01035306.1:0-14110 GCA_019973975.1 Trichonephila clavata
AAATGCAACAACAGAAAACCAGTTGAATTTCATTGAATGAGAAATAAAAATTACATCACAATTTACTATAAAACTAACATGGTTTTGTTGTTGTCGCGTAAAACAAAGTGCACAGGCAAAAAAAAAAAAAAGAAAAAGATAGTGCCAAAGGTGTGAATGTTGGCAATGTTCTCAGCCTGGTCTGTGTCTATTAAATGGTCTCAGTCCTTATATTTTAAAATACAGGTATTATAACTTTTAAGGACCACTTGCGCAATACCCTCAAAGGTACGCTGGTTTCAGGACTGGATGGTTAAGGAGGAGGAAAGTTACTAGGTGTCGTCTTTCATGAGCATCCCAAACATGCTCCATAAGGTTAAGGTCAGGATATTTGGCTTGCCAGCCTATCTGTGGAATTCTCATTTTCCAGAAATTAATCAACTGGATGAGCCCTAAATGAAGAAGCGATGTCATCCATAAAAATAAAAACAAGTCAACGGCACGTCCCTTACAGTGTGTATATAGACTTCTTTTATAGGAGAAGGAGTACATTAAAAGAACGTGTCAACAAAAGTGCCGAGGAGTAATATTTATGCTAAAATTTAAAATCACACACACAAATGGTCTATGAGGGAGGGGTGGGTTTGAACACTGAAAAGGCAAGTAAAGTACTCCAAGACAATCACTGTACCTCATCGGTCATAAAACCTCTATCAAAGACATAGAGATTTGTGTATTCATACCTGCATAGGCCATTATATCTTCATTGCCGTATTGACTTTTTTACGAATGTTGGAAAATATATAGCATACCCTCTTTTTACATTCAGATGAAGGTACATTGAGGTCACACACCGGTGTTTTCTACACCAAACTTAACTGAATTAAATACAACAAATAAAAACAAATTTCATTTATTTATACAAATCAGAATAATTAAATTCAAACTGTCTTAATAAAAATTTTGCTTTTAGAATTAGTGAATACTTGATAAAGAAACTAAAGATGAATTATTAATTTAAAATATGAATAACCACTACAAAATAAATCATTCTATATTCGGAATACAACACTTTCTTTGACCTTTCTCTTCATTACTTTGAGGATATTCAACCTGAAATCTTTCATCTTAACTCATCTTCAAAGGCATCTATTAAGTTCAAGTTAAAAGATTACAAACCGATAGTTTATCGCGCATGAATGGAGAACGATTTGGTGTATTAAGTGAATACTGACCTTTTTTCCCCTCCCAAATCCATTAACATACTGTTTTACTACTGCCTTTTGTGTTTGAGGTTGAGAAACAGGCTTGGAAACCAGGAATCAAAGGTATGTGCTTAATATTTGGAGATCAAAGGTCATGACTGAGAATCATTGGTCAAATTAACAACTTCCTTTTACTTTTGCTTTCAGTACTTTCTACATTTCCTATGTTGTTTTCCCCCACGTGATTATGTGATGCGTGATATGCGATAAAAAAGTTTTTATATCTGGTACAAGAAATTATACTACATATGTACATGGGTTTTAACACAATAAAAATCACTTTACACGAAAACAGAGGGGACTGAAATATTTTTCCGTGTTAAAAGAATTTCGTGTTAAAGGATATTGCGAATATATATATATATATATATACATATATATTTTATTTTTCTGTCGGTTGCAAATTACACGTAGTTGGTTTTAGGCCTATCTTTTCAATATGGTTATGTTTTGCTATTACGTCAAAAATTTCTGCTGTACGGGGAAGGTTGGATCCTTAAAATATATTTAACCCTAATTTTGCTCGTCCTAATTCAGCAACAGCTTTAGAAATCATAATAGGTCTCCATTTTAGTCCATTGACTCTTCTGGTTTCTTACATTTTAAAGTTCTAACTTTGTTTCCTGCTATACATACACTTATTTAATTCTTGTACAATATACTTTTCTATCATTTTTTTATAGTTATGTTTCTTCAAATCTAGTTTATATCTTCTAGATTTGTCAGTGGTATAATTTAGTATTATGAATTTATTATACTATGTATTTTTTCATTTTATGATACTATATATAATATATATATATATATATATATATATATATATATATATATACAGACCAACGTTTACCCGAGTGAACTTTAAAATTGTTAGTGACCAACCCAAATTATTATGACCAATCAAAAAACTTTTTTAATGCAATCTGGCTTGCATCTAATATTACATATTTAAACTCGAAAGTAAGAATATTGATCTTTTGGGTTATAACGTGGCATTAGTGGGAGTAATGAATAATGTAGGAGTTATGATTGATGTAGAAGAAATGAAAAATTGTTGAGAAATGGAATACCGTTCATATACTACATTCTTGATTTGAGTTTTCAAAACTTTTGAGGTTTTTTCATTCTATACAACCATTTCAAAGATCGGTGCATAAATCTTTGATTTTTTTTATGGTTGTTTTATTACGCACTAAGTTGTTTTAGCATTTTAACATTTTTATGTTATATCTTTCAGAATAGCAATGGCGAATAGTTTAATTTTTTTTAGGTATTGAAAAGAGAAATATTTTTTTTAATTTTAAATTTTTAAATGAATTTTTTTTTTTAATTTTAAATTTTTGAGAATTTGGATATTTTCCAGATTAGTTTACGCAAGTTGCAATAGGGGGGAAGGTTGGCGCCATCAAACTAGTTTAACCCCACTTATTGGTCCTAAGTCCGAGGTTGCACTTGGATATTTTTCAATTTTATCTTCTACAATTTTAATTTCGCTTGAAAACGTTGATCTTCATTATTTTTATTCGCCATTGATATTTTGAAATGGGATGTCGTACTCTGGGATTAATATGATTTCGAATATTTGCTTAGTTATATTTGTGTGATGTATTTTAAATATATTTAAATATATCTATATATATATATATTCAACAAAATTAAGTTCATTAGAGTACATTTTATTTGCATAGATATGTACATATGTATGCATTTAATAAAAATCAATGAAACAAAAATATTCACAAGAATTTAATGAAGTTTAATTTAAAAATTTAAGTTTTTTGAAAATCAAAACATTTATTGAGTTTTTTAAAAAATAACCTGAAATTTTTCTTTGCGTTGTCTTTTATATCATCAAATTGTCAAAAAAATGGTTCGATGTCGTCCATTTTTATATTCATTTCACCATTGGAATGTGCTTTAAATAACTGCACATACTTATTATAATGTTCCTCATTTCGGATGACGTGGGGTCAGAAGCTGCCTATTCATTTCATTTTCGTCACCGAAATCTACATCAATGATATTTTTTGAACTTTGAACAAACTCCAAAATGTTTTTATCTGCATAATTGGGGAATGTACACACATTATCATCTATCTACTGCAATGAATTCTTCCAAAAAATACAGTAAACAGTCTTACAATACAGAAACTTTCACAAACATTTCATTAAGTGTCGGCTCATTTTCAATATACGGAGGAAATCTTTTCTTTTTAGCGATTTTCGTTTCGGTTTAAAAGAAACAATGCATGAAATACATAATAGTATGTCGGACTATCTTATTAGTTCGTGTTAACCGATATTTCGTCTTAGGCGTTTTCTCGTTGAACGAGATCCAGAGTATGCTTCACTAGTCTGAACAGCTGGGAGAAGCAACAGTTCAATGAACACAAGACAATGGCTGGAGAAAAAATGATCAAGGCAAAATTTAATTCAGAGGGCAAAATGTTTGAGGGCAAGAAGAGTAGAAATTATAAATCTTAAATTACACCATAACTATGTGACGCTCTACGGATCTGTCTTTAATTTTTTTTTTCGGTACATAAATCATAATAGGGTCATTAAATCTAAAAAAAAAAAAAAAAAAAAAAAAAAAAAAAAAAAAAAAAAAAAAATATAACTCTCTTGATAAATCATTGGGCCATGAAAATCAACAACCCTTTTCTGAAGAAGAAACCGTGATATGCAGATTAAGTCTATTGTATATAGTTCAGATTTGTTTGCTAGGAGTTAGAAAAAGAGAGATAAAAGTTGGACTGATAGATGGAAGAGAGTAAGTCAGTGTGAGAGAAGAGAGATAGAAATTTAGAGTTATAAAGAGATAGATAGTTATAAAGAGGAAAATCGCTATTTAATTGAAGTTACCAAGAGATTGAAACATTACGAAGTAGAAGATAAGATCATATGCACAAGTTCAGGTATTAATCCTATTTATAGCACGTTTTGATATTTAAATTATTAAAGAGATTTAAGTGACAATTAGTCCCATAACTACAGTTTAAATCAAATATTAAGATAGACGATTAATAGGTTAATTGAGTTAATTAGGGTGCTGAATAAATAACTAGTAATTAGCATGTCGAGTCATACTTCACTTCCTCCCACACTTTTAGCCGGGTCACAGGGTAGACAGGGGGTGTTACAACTGTACAAAATAAATGTTCAACTTTCAGTTGCTATAAAAAGGTTTATGATTAAGGTCCAATTTCTTACAGAACAATAATGTATGCAAATTGCACATACGAATATGTATATATCTTCTTCATTATCGCCACAGTTTCAGATGGGCTCTGGATCTCCCCAGGATTCCTTTCCATGTGAAATCCTATTCTTGACTCAGGTTTTTCCAAACCGTCTTTTTTTATTTCAAGCTTTTTTTCCAGGACTGAGTTTTGGTTTCCTTCTCATTCAAGTGCTTAGCCAAAAAGACCATTTTAGTGGCTCAATTGTCATCTATTCTTGTTAAGTGCCCTGCCCATTCAATCTTCTGTATTGCTGTAAGTCTAATAATGTATAGCTCTTTAAATAGTAAAATTCTGAGTTGGTCCTTCTGGTTTCTGCCAGAAAAAAAACTCAACCAAGCATGAACTAAGGTTATCGTTATTACTAAAATGTTTACAATTTAAAAAATTTTGTAACTTAAAAATTAGAAATATAAAAACTTTTTGTAAGTCAGTTCCTACTTAGATCAACAAAAAAAAATTTATTTTAGTTACTTTTTATTAAATAATTACACTTAATATAAATATGTATATACATATGATAGAGTCACAGCATTAAGTGGCAATTAATTTTTATTAACTATCATTAAAGTATCGTATTGTTATCCCAGACAATCATGTATATAAAATTTCAGTTCAACTATTCAGCTTTGAAGAGTGAGAGAGAAAAAAATCTTTTAAAGTTTTGACCCAAGTCGCTAAAAATGAAGCCAACATGGCTGTATCTTTAATTCTTTGAATAATTAATTTCAGACAATTAATTTTAATTAATTATAATTAGATTGTCGTATCTTTACCCAAAAAAATAGTGTATAGAAAATTTCAGCTCAAATGAGTGTTTTAAAAAGTGAGAAAAATACCTTTTCAAGTTTTGACCCAAGTCGCTAAATCGCCAAAATGATGCCAATGTGGCTGTATTTGTAATTCTGGGAATAATTGTTTTAATCATTCATTTCTATTATATTATAATTAAATTACTGTACTGTCATCCAATAATCGTGTATATAAATTTCAGCTGGATTGAGGGCATTAAAATGTGTTTTATTAACGATTAACAATTTGAAAAAGATAAATATAGAGAGAGTGTGAACTAATAGTAGGAATTGAATAAATGAAAATTCATTGGTGCAAGATTGGAGTTATATGAGGGGGTGGAGGGTGATATCACTGACCAAGATTCATAAATTTCATTTATGTAGCTGAATTTGTTTGGTAAAGATTCAACACGCTTGAACACTTTTTAGATTAATGTTATTGTAGACCAATGGTCTTCAAACTGTGTTCCGCGGAACCTTGAGGTTCCAAGAATCATACCTAGGGGTTCCACGAGTTAAGAAATGGAAAAGAAAATAGGCTGAGTATGCAAAACAGAGAGAGAGATCACGTTCCTATAATGTTAGTAAAACACGAAAAATCTAAATCCTTGCTTCCCAACTCAAGTTGCAGTTATTGTAGACCAGTGTGGTCATCTCTCTCTCAAACTGTGTTCCGCGGAACCTTGAGGTTCCAAGAATCAAACCTAGGGGTTCCACGAGTTATAAAATGGAAAAGAAAATAGGCTGCGTATGCAAAACAGAGAGATTCACGTTCCCTATAATGTTAGTACAAACACGAAAAATCTAAATCCTTGCTTCCCAATTCAAGTTGCACGTACCATGGGGAAAATTTTAAAATAATATGCGGTTCCGGATAACCTTGTTTTTACGTAATTTGTTGGAAGTTTTAGTTTTTTGCATATGCGAGCTGGGGAGCCATTATAGGGGATACAATATGGCAGAAATTCCCCCCAACAAAAATGATAAAAAGATAATTTACGTTTTCTGACATTTTTTTAGACGGATGGGGTAAAATAACTCAGAAAAAAAAGATTTGTTTTTTTCAAAAAAAAAAAAAAAAAAAATTTGTGAATTTTGTGGCAATTTGATTTTGGAACTATTTATTTTGTTCCAACATATTTTCACAAATAAGACAGAAATTGAAAAAAATCTTCATTTCTTGTTAAAATAACAAAAGTGAACGATATCTTCAGTTTCATACTATTTTGCAGTCCCTTAAGAATTAATGCGCATATGTAAGATAAAGTAACAAAAATTATTGCGTTTGCTATTAGTTTTTTTTCTTTTAATGTAACATGCGAAAACATTCTTCATTATTACTTGTTTCTTAGAGTATTTTTACATGTTGAGTTGAAATGATTAAGTGTATATTTTCTTAACTCGAGTGCGCCCCATAATCTTCCACAAACATTTTCGATTGACATTGTTAATCCATGAAAAATTTTATTTGCCTCACACTGAAAAAAAAATTCTTCAATCGCTTATAAAAACCAATAGAAGTCTAATTAAAAAAAAAAGAATATTAAAGAGCTTTACAGAACATTCAATGATTATTTACTGTACGTAAAAAAATTCTAATAACGGCTATGCTCGAAATTGAAACAAATGTGGCTATAATAATTTACTTCGTTATAATTTTACTTTGTGGTTATGGTTAAATGAAGAAATCTATAAAATTGTTAAATATTTAGTTTATTTTGCTTCAAACTTTTAAAGAAGTTTCAAAGATAATGTGCTAATTGGTAAGTTTATTTGTGTGTGAATGATTCATCTTACGAGCAACTAACATCAGTAATGTTATGTGCTGTAGGTTTTCGAAAAACTTTTTTTTTTGGAAATGATTCTAGAAGTTTAAATACATATATAATGTGATATTTTTTAATTATTACTAATAAAGATACATAGTTTTGTCAATATTTTTATTTTCAATAAAACTACTTTGTAAATATTTCTGTTAAGTAAGTATAAAGCTGCATTTTTCGTTATTATCTGTAGTCATTTTGGGCCACGGTATCCAAATGTTTTCTAATAATGAACTCATTGCCGGCGCATTTGAATTGCAGGTTCAAGTCCTAATGGCTCTGAACGCCCTCCCTGTATGAAAGCTGAGGTGCGTTCAACGTTTCGATGCTCTAAGTTTTTAAGTTGATGTGTTGTGGAAGTTTAAACAGTGGGGTACCATCAAGGAGTCGTCCTCATTCCTTGGCTTTGTTTCAAAATTAAGAAGACCTTCGCCAACGGCCCTAATGTAGTTTCAAAATTCGACATTGATTATCACTCATTTCTAATCAATATCCCTCACACTTCCATTTTGGTAAAATAATTACACTATTGATACTCTCTAAACAGATATTATCAATATTAAACAATATAGGAGTATTTCCATCAGTAGTTTCATCCAAATATTTGAGCATCAATAAAAAAAAAAAAGGTGAAAGTATAGCAATAATTATTTAGCGTTTAGCTTCACTTAAACGTGAAATTAAGATGAACATAATGGACTGTGTGTTGAATGAGGAGCAATAATCATGAACAATATCTTAAACACTGCTAATTTAAAAAAAATTATATGAATGCGCGTGTATGATCAGGATTTTTTGGAGTCTTATCATTCACATCTTCGCAAAAAGTTAAAGAATATATTGACTTAAATACGAAACACTAAATAAAAAAAAATTGCCTTCACAACATTTGCATTTCAACAAATAAACTTTTCTTAAGGTTTCTTTTCGTATCAATGATCGAATTGGTAAAGAATTAGTAAAATTGCAATTGGTGTAAAGATAATAAAGCTGTATATTATTAAAACGTAATATTTTGAAAATTTTCTAATAAATATCAAAGAAATTGGTATCTTGTATTTCTCTATTACAATAATCGTGCGACTAATTGAGACATTCGTATATTTTGTAAAGAAAGAATTTATATTTCCTTTAAAATAATTCTATAAATTTATCATGCAGTTAAAAGAACCTGGTATAGCCACTTTGATCGTCCCGGTTTGTCATTATATGACCACTATAGCTCAAGAAAATAAGTCGTTACGCAAATTTCTTCCAGAAAGAGCTACTGAGTAAAATACTTGATATTATAAATAATTATACATAAAAAAAACCCCACGAATTTAATTACACGCATTCAGAAGGGCCGATTTAAAAAAAATTCTCCAAAACAGGATTTTGTGTGAATCCTAGGAATAGAAAATTGGGACAAAGATTTCTATGTCAATGATAAATAAGCCAATATTTTATCACAACCTTATGTTGTTTGCAGATGAGAGTCGATGTCGGTCGATTTTAACAAATATTATAGAAAGCATAGTATTGTTAAGATAGATTCAATCTGTGCAAAATACCATTGCTAAAAATTATAAATAGGTTTTTAATATGTGCAAACGCATAATTTTAAAAGAACCACAATTAAGCTTCACACACAATAACAATTGATTAAACAAAAACGCATATTAAAGCTAGAAGAAAAAATTAGCATGCTAAAAAGATGAATAAGCATGAACGTATGAAAATCGAATAAAAATAAAAAAAATAATATAACAGCTTTTTCGGGTTGTGGGACAACGTGAAACAAATAAATCAATAGAGAAAAATTAACTTATATATAATATCATACATATAATATATATATAAACTTTTCACAAAATACTACCATAAATAGAATATATTATGTAGCCTTTAACGTAAGAAATTAAATTAGTATGAACAGAATCAGCAAAATATCTAAAACAGATATAAAAAAAAGGCCTATATTGAATTAAGCTGTGATGAACAACAGTACTGAAAAAAAAAATCACGCAAACCGTGTCGCCAAAAACATTAATTCTTTTAAACAATACACTTTAAAAATATTTTCCTCAAAAATAATTGTAATTTTGATGCAAAGAGCCAACTAATGTGTCAATATAATGATAAATATCTATAGTGATGATTGAGATATATATATATCATATATGAAAAGCAAAATACGTATAAAATATAGGTATTTACTTATTATAACGTCGAATCGAAAGATGTCGCCAAATGCCTCGATGTGCTGCCAATAAAGGAAAACCATTCCTACGCTTGTTTAAACGCAATAATTTTGCTAGCGCATGTAAGAAAATTACTTTTTTTATAGTTTGTACTGTTTTAGCGCACATTTTCAAGCACAATAATCTTACTTGAAGATAATATTGTTTTTAACTTGTTAATTCTACTTCTCTTATTTTGTTGTGAAAAATGATTAAAATTAGGAACCTATTTTCTACGGAAGCGAACGCTGTGAAGTATTTCTAAAAATACGGTCTAATACTTTAATACCCGAAAGACCATGGAGTTTAGCGAAATAAGAAATTTAACAGAACTGTACGAGACAACATATTCGAATTCATGTGGTGGCGTCTACAAAAAACTTCTTTGTCGATATTTTAAACCCACCTACTGCGCTTTACCTATTTAAATATCGCAGTTATTAGATGTTTCGTTTGTTTCAAGTGTACATGTATTTTTTAAATGCAATATTCAATTCTAAATTCATGCCAATTTATTTGTATTTCGCTAAAAGCCTATTTAACTCAGTGGCGCAACAGTCCATGAGGGTCAAGACCTACTGTGCTCAATATCAGTATAACCTTGGGCCCTGAGGTGCATGATCAGATGTTCCAACCAGGTGGTCAGTCTGACGCGAAAAAATACGCTTTATACGGAATGCAGATTTCATTCAAGATGACCACCTCTCACTAAAAAAAACAAGTTGTGAAGAATAAAAAATACTACCAAAACTTAATGAAGCAACTGAGAACTGTAGAATTTCAACCATTTAAAATGATTTAAAAAGTGGAATAAAAAGAAATTTACTTACATTTTTCATGTAAAACGGTGCTGAAGAGTATAAGTAACAGGATGAAGAAATTGATTTTGAGGAATTTCAAAATAACAAAACAAAAAATATAAAAGAAACGAAAGCAGTAAAAAATTAAGAATAAATAACTGAATAATTTGAGGCTAAAAGAAGAATCAAGTACTAAAAAAAAACGAATTTATTATGGGATTTGAAAAAATTAGGAAATCATTTATTAAAAATGAAAAAGTAAAAATTCGCAATTTTCTGCCATTAAAAAAGGAATTCTGCCAGATTTCTCGTGATGTCAGTTGGAGTTCACACCATAAGATCATCAGTAAAAAAACTCGACCACATATTCAATTATCTTTTTTAGAAAAAGTTGTTACTTCTTTAACAGATTTATCACATTTCCCCATTGAGCAAGATCAGTAAAATCTCAACTAAGTTTAAAAAAAAAAGAAATTCAATCGCTTAAAAATAAAAGTGACCAAAAGAGCACATTTAACCCGTAATAATTTAACAGAGAACTCTCATACTCTTTTAGAAAATAGTCCTTATACTCACCAGTAATTTCTGAGATATCTATTATTCAATGGAAATTACAAAAATAGAATTCTGCAACAAAATAGCATCCAGTATAAAAATGGCTAAATATTTTTAAAAAAATCGAATTGCTTAAAATTAATAGGGTTACCCCAATAAAAATAAATCATAAAATTAAAGATCATATTCGTAAATACTATGGCTAACACTTTACCAAACGATAAAAACCATTACAACCATATTATAATGTTATCTCCCATCTGGCGAAAATTAGAAACAATATGACGGGTAACGACTTAATATTAAATTAGTACCTTATACGAACACGATTGATTTGGACTATATTTTTCCAAATTTGTAATATTTCTGTAAAAGATGCCTTTGCATATAATGAACTAAAACATTTTTTCTCTAAATATTACTCAATATTTTAAAAATAATTTTATATATAAAAAAAATAGAATGTTAAAAATTGTTCGATAATTTTTTTTCTAACAAATTACCAGTGACTTTCATCAAATAATTCATTAACTATGTTTTGTGCATCATTTTATATATGTGTGTAAAATATTTTATATATTAAAGTAATGTTATTAAAAAAATGGTACCTAAATGAAATATGTATTACGAGATACAAAAGTTTATATTGATGTGTAACTAAGAAGATTAAGAGAAAAACTTTTAAGCTAAAAAAGATCATTGTGTTGTAGTTCTGGAGAGTAACAGACATTATTATAGGCATACAGAAAAATCTAAGCTCTATTAGAAATATTAAAAATATATATCACAAAAAGGAATCTAAATTTCGGTTTATTACTATTTCGAGTATGCCGTGGAAACCTTAAAAGCTCGAAGATTTGAAATGACATCTGAATTCACTGATTTAAATATTTAATTTCTATTTAATTACATAAATAGTAAATAACACATATAGCCTTCAATAGTTCAAACATTTTTACTCAAAAATAGTTAATGAAATTATAAAATATACCACTACTGAGATACAACAAAAACTGTCTAATCATTGGAAATTGTCTAGAAATAACTAAAAAATAAGTTCAGACTCACTAATGCTGTTCGATTGCGTACTGATCATATCATTAAAACCTTTCTAAGCAAAAACGGTGGAATCTGACGTTTTTATTGTATTAAAATTGCTTTACGAAACCATCTTCGCTTGGGAAGCTCACATATTTTTTTAATCCCTATCACCTTGCCTTTAGTGACCGTCCTCGCTTAGGAAGCTCACGTTTTTATTGTATCCATGTACCTTTACCCTATCTTTGGACACCATCCTCACTTAGGATGCTGAAGCATAGCTTTACCTTGTCTTAAGAAACCGTCCTCGTTTTGGATGCTGACGCATAGCTTTACACTGTTTTAGGAAACCGTCCCCGTTTAGGATGCTGACGCATAGCTTTACACTGTTTTAGGAAACCGTCCTCATTTAGGATGCTGACGCATAGCTTTTATATGCTGACGCTTTTATGTTTAGAAACCGTCCTCGTTTATTAGTGTTTATCTGTTTAGGATCTCGTTAGGATGCTGATGTATAGCTTTACCTTGTCTACACACACCGTCTTCATTTAGGAAGCTGACGTTTTTATTGTGTCCACATAGTTCTGTCCTGTCTTCGAACACCGTTTTAGCTTAAGAAGCTGACGGTTTTATTGCTTCGACATCGCTTTACTTTGTCTTCGAATATCGTTTGCGAATGAATTGCTAAATTATTTTGGCTCATTTTCTTAGTAAAAAATATGCTCATATTATCTTTTAGTAAATAAAGCGTAAGGATTCGATGCAGTAACCACGTTTGATAAAAATATCTTAATGCTATTGTCTTGTAATTTTCCATTAATTTTTATATTTTAAATTACTTTCAAATAATAATTCACCAGTTAAATATATTAATTTCCTTTGTTATATAATAAATATTTGCTTCACCAGAATATTATCTTGAAGAAATGTTTAGGGTAAATTTTTATACTGTATTTTTTTTTTCAATTTTAAAAGTAGCTTATATAAAAATTTCTAAAAGCAGACATGTTATTAAAATTTTCGGTACTTACGTATTATCGCAACCAGGTTGGCGCGATTTGTAAGTTTGAGTAAGAAAGTATGAATAGAAAGAAAATGTACATTTATTAATTACAGATAATTTTTAATACAGTTTTTTATATTATTTTTTTTTAAATATAAAATAGCAATTAAACCCTTCAGTTTCGAATTTGAATAAGTTGCAGAATTATTTTTTCGGCGGAAATCTTTTGGCTATTGCTTTTAGCACTGATTGAAAACCGTCTTCGCCATTAACAGCTTGAGCTTGGCGCCATATAAATTCGATAAGGTATGAGTCAAGATGATGACGGGCTGTTCCTCTCTGTTTTTTGTTGCGCCATTTCGCTGAGCCCCACATGCGCTCTACATGTTGTGAGTGAACGCCCGTGTCGGGATCCACAAAGTTATATTTGTGATTAACAGTTCCATGCAGAAATCCAACATTTTCCAACTCACTTGTCTTGTATCCTTTCCAGCAATCCGAATAAATAATGCTTCCTTTCTTGATATTTCGCAAATTTTTTCCATGAGGGTAACGGCGCTTCTGTTAGGTACAGTAACCAAAAAAGTCTCTTTCGTTTCTCGGCAAATTCCGCCGAAAACCCATTGCTGTGGTAGTACACGCCCAGTGTTATTTTTTCTTTTACAAATAAACTTTCGTCTAATTCCACAATAAGTCCTTTGTCGCCTATTTGCTTTCTTTCTTTTTCATCCATTTCAAGGGCACATATCTCCCGCATGTAATTGTTCCAATCTATAACAGTTTTGTCAGCATTCCCAGCTCTTCTGCACAAAATTTAATTGAGGTTAACTCTTTACACCAACAATAAATGAAGCGCACCGCTGTCACAAATGAAATTCGGCTACCTTCAAACCAATTTCCGGTTCTCACACCCAAGTGTTGATTGCACTCTTCGACGTTACATTTCCAGAAGATTTGCTTTCCAAAATACAGTTTCATTTTATGAGAATTTTACAAGTACGTTCGTTCGGTATAATTCCATATCCCTGTAACAATTCAACAGCATCTTTTTCACTCGCAGGCAGATCCCAAATACCCATAGTTAAAGTATTTAATGGCATTCAATCTAACCAGTAAGCAAAATAATTTCTTTACGAAAAACCACGTATAACACGTAGGCTTGCCGTAAGTAGGGTCGCCAAATTTGGCGATTATGCGAATTTTGGCCTGGTTGCTTTAATACGTAAGTACCAAATTTCTTCATTTTTGACTTTTTCAAATTTGAATTCGTGAACTATAATTTGAAACTTTAATTACAAAAAATTAACATCAAATCCATTTGTACATCAAAGATTGTTCATGCTTAGTATCAATATCGAGAATAATAGTCAGTTTAAAACTAAGAGATAAAAT
>BMAO01035307.1:0-56812 GCA_019973975.1 Trichonephila clavata
CCATTAATGTTAATGTTTATTGCCCTTTTAATTTTCTCGATTCCAACCGCAAAATGAACAGAATTTTACGTTACACTTATATGTACCATGGCGTCTCAAGATAATAGGGTATAAATAGCCGCCAAGCCACAAGTCCTCTAGTGAGGTTTGTGAAACGGGAAGAAAGTAGGGAGTCCCCTGATCTCCCCCAGGGAGTTCTCCCTCAAAATTGGAGTGGAACCATGCAAAATCCTACTATCACCTGAATGTTGCTCAAAGCTAAGGTGAATGATAGGTGTAAAATTCTAGCCTTTAGCCACGAGGAGTTTCATGGATCTTGATCTGATGTTACTGTCGATTGGGTGGCATAAATAACAACACCTTTAAATAAATAAAATTTAAAACATGAAGCAAAATGAAATATACACAAACACATTTTAATGACTTTATTATTCTCAAAGCATTGAAATGTTACATATAATATAATTTTACATGAATAAAGAGAAAAATGGTATGCAAAGTTCATTGTGATTATTATTATTTACTGAAATTATATTACAGTTTTTTTAAACTCAGTTTATAACCAGTGGCGGATTAAGCGGGTGTTGGACCTAGCGGCCGTCCGGGGCCCCCAAGCTTGATGAGTGTTAAGGCCAGTGAAAAACCAATCACGCCACTTTGGAATAAGAAACGAAAAGAAAACAAAGATACAATGAAAACCCCGCTAGAAATTTATCGAGATGTAAAAAAAAAATCCTAATGTAGAAAAACTTTCGAAAATATTTTTAACAACACCGATATCGAGTGCATCAGGTGAATGATCTTTTTTAGTTTTAAAACGTGTTAAAAATAATTTAAGAAGTACTATGGGAGAAACGAGAAATTGAATAACATGGCCATATTATATATAGAATAAAATGCTTTGGACAAAATAGATATGGTGAAAATAATTGATGAATTTGCCAAAGAGAAATCAAACTGTATAGCAAAACTGTAAGCTCTTAAGTAAGATTTTTAATTTTTTAAAATGAACAGTTCAGATCTTTCCTTTAGCCGATGAGTTTTCTTATAGCAATACATTTTATTTTGAGAATTTAAAGTAAGCGACTCTTTTCACTATTTCAGGTTTCCGACTCTTAAGCCCATGGGCCTCAAATCTTATACCGCCAGGGGCCTCCAACTAACTTAATCCGCCTCTGTTTATAACAATATTTTAGCTGAACACCTCCATAAGAGCTTAAACAACAAGCGCATTATGAACAATTGTGACGATATTTAAAATTAAAAACTGTCTTAAAATTTTATGAATGAAATGTTTTCTTAAATTAATAAGAAAATAAGCAAAATACTTTCCCATAGGTCTAAGTATTTAATATCGGCTTAAAATTGTATGACTTGGATGTAAAACTATATATTGAATTCATTACTTATTTAGGTTTGAGTGTCACTTCTTACGTTTTTTAAATTAAGTGTCACACTTTGAAGAATTCTCAAAGTTTACATGCAATTTTAAAATACTTGTAGTAATTTTTGAAGTACATTATATTTTTTCTGAACCTAAGACTAACGATAGAATTTCAAATAAGTCTTAAGTATTGCTTTTTTGGAAGGGGAATAGAGGGGTATTATATTCACAAATATACTATTACGCTGGAAAACTTCCAAACGAAATTTCACATAAACTTAAAGAATTATTACTATCATCTCTCGTTTCCCAAAGTACAAATTCCCAAACATTCCGTTATTTTTTCAAAGTATATAATCAATCATTTAAATTTTAAGAGAGTTAGATGAAAAAAAAACATACCTCAATGTTATCACTTAAATTTTTATGATTCTCTTATCCCATTCACTGTCAGACGAATTTATAGTGTCTTGCACTCTGTGTCACGGTTTTATTTTTTTAAAAAAACATGAAAAAATTTTTTAAAAAAAATTATAAAACTATTGAGTTTTTTATATAATATTGTAATGACATGTACAGTAAGTTTTATTTTTAAAAAAAAAAAACAGTACGATATAACTCGTAGCTATCGTCACTGGATAAGATTCCTGTGCTGAGTGCTACTTACGAGTTATCTCGTGGTGTTTTTTTTTCATTAAAAATCTTCGTATACAAATATTTTCTTCCTTTTTTGTTTTATTTTACAAGTTGGTCATCTAATTTCATTGGCAACGGCCAGATGTGTAATTTTATGTCAGATTTTCATACATATGTGTAATGATCATCACTGGTAAAATCCTTTCAGGCGATGGTAGTTACAAAGAAGTTCTAAAAAGTAATGAAAAGGGACTGAGATAATTAATAATTAGCATATCTCACAGGAAAACAATCCAACGATATAAGACAATCACTCTACCTTACTTCGAAATCTTCCTGCAGAATCCATGCATGTTCTATAATCAAAGAAATCGACGGAATAAAAAAATGAGGATGTCATCAGTTTAGGAAATCAGTTACTATGCATTTATATGATGATGACGGCAACAATGAAGGAGGAAGCAGCAACTATAATACAAATACAACTGATTTTCATTACTCAGAACATCGTCCTCCTACAAAGCCTTGTGTACAAAGCAAAAAAAGAAACGTAAGGAGACTTGGTATTTTTGTCCCGTGAGTTCAAACAACCCAACATTTTTCGTTGATTCCTACTTTAAAGCTCATCATAAACAGCAACAACAATAAAAATATTTTTTCCAATATTTGGAACACATTCACATATATAATATAATCGTTTAAGTAATGATTTTAGTAATAAAAATAAATAATTAATATATTTTTTGCTCTATATAAATTTCTCATTCTTTCTAATAATTCCTAACTGTAATAAAGAGATTTAATCAACAAAAACTTGCAGCGCAAGCTACGAGATATCATGAAATTTGCAGTGAATGAATTAACAGAGGAACACTTCAGTGTAAAACAAATTATAATTAAAGTAATTTCCATGACTGACATTCTGCATTAATTATACTATGTCGGCTACTTAGAAAACGTATATGTTCAACATTTGTGTGTAAAATTAAGATACAAAAAATGCAACAATTATGAAACAAATTTGCAATAATAATAATAATAGAAAAAATGGCCTAACACTTATCTAACATGTCTACTAAAATGTTGGTTTAAATAACAGAAATTTCCATTCATATATATTAACTAATATTTGAAGATATATCAGCTTTTCCATAAAAAAACACTTAATATATTAGTCAGTAAAAACTAATAACATTTCTTTCTTTCTTTTAATTTATTTAAGTGCTTTAGAAACTTATTTAAATAAAAAACATGATGATAAAAAATGGTGAGAACAAAGTAATCATAAACTTTCACATGTATTTTCAAATACTTTATTGACAAATATTTATGCGGAAATTTTTTACATTTTAAGATATCTAATCACAATAAAGCATTGATATGCTGTATAAATACTTATATACGCATATTTTGTTGTATTTGAGTAAATGGAAAAGTAATAAGTCATAAAAAATAATATTGATCTACCACGCTAGCTTTCTAAGAAAAAATGGATACACAAACGAGAAATGTAGATTCCATGCATTATAAATTCACAGAATAACATACATGAATATATATTTAGAACTGTACAAAGTCTTAAAGTTTTAATGTTGATTTTAAGGTTTAGTATTATGTAATCAAATTTTGTGCATTACTGTAGTAGCTGAGAACTACATTTCACACAGTTATACACATTCCTCTAAACAGTCAGTCTAAATTACAGAATAAATTTGCTTTACAGAAAATGTAGAAAAGTATTACATTAACAAACGTATTTGAGGCTACCAATAAACAATAAAAATTTTGAAAGAGGAAAACTAGTTCAGTTTTCTTCATAGGCATTATAAAGTTAGTTTTAAAGAAAGTTTTAAAATTGTTGCAAGTAGTAATTGTGCGTTTTGCGCTTAGTATATTACATTCGTCACACATTTCTACTTCTAAGCAAAAAGCTAATTTATAATGGAACCGTCAAATATCTTCTTAAAAATGCATGCAATGTGTTCATACATAGGTAAGTTGTCTAAAACACAGAAATTAATTTCCGAAATAATCTTGCATATTATTATTATCCAAGTAACTAATTTTTCAATAAGTATGAAACAATCATACAGAGTCATTAACAAATATTTTTATCGGGATAAAGGACTTTAACAAGGTTACATTTAATCTTATTGGATCCAACTCTTGGTAATGACCATGGTCTGCAAATCCTATTAAAAAATAGGAGAAATGTCTTCCTGCCGGCAGAACATATACTGTCTACATCCAATCAGTTACCTTTCTTAACAGTGATATGAAACCATCAACATCAACCGTACAATTTTCCTCCCCTAAAGCCAGAAGTTGAATGTTAGTATGTTCAATACGTAGCGAAATATGTATCAAAATATGAAATATATTTTGAATCGATAGAGTAAAATTATACTTGAGACGAATTTACGTATTCCGTTTGTGTCTCACAACGGGATTTGTAAGTGCTTCTCAAAACTGTACTCTTTGTACCCTTATGAGTTGTTTCGTAGCGAAGCGTTCCACAACAAGATCGACTTCTAATAATAGCCATAAATCCTTTACGGAATTTTTTGTTGTAGAAGGTATATAGCACTGGGTTGATGCAGCTATTAGACGCTCCGAGCCACTGTGCAATGGGTACCATGACAACCAAAACTTTTTCCTTGATGCTGTTCTCTTCAACTGTGATGCCCAGTTTGACCATCGTGAAGATGATGTAAAGTGGAAGCCAGGATACGACAAATAGTACGACCACTATAACCATCATCTTTACAACCTATTAAGTATAAAAAAATTTTTAAAAATAAACGTCATTTTTACTGTATGTAAATGAATGTAATTCTTTACTCTGATGGTTCGAATATTCAACGGTAACATTGAATTGAATGCTGATTATTTTACTAAAGGCTTAAAGAAAAGTTTTAAAAAGTTATGTAGCATTCAAAAATATTTTAAAATTTCTTTATCACATTTATATAAATTCATTCATAAGATAAATTATGTTATTACTTACACTTTATTGAAACTATCTGAATCAATCTCTTAACTAAAATACGTGTATAAAGTGTGCATTCGATAATCCAATTAAAATCTAAAATTACTAAAAAAACCTTTTCCCTTTCTAACTTTTATTGATTTGTTTCCCCTAAATAAAAATCTTATCAAATAGTACGATGCTTATTTATTCACCTTTCCCCTAAATTTCAATATTTAAAATAATGGAAACAAGATAAATATAGAAATACAAATATCAAGCCCATAATATAAATAGTAATTTTTTACATTTATTTGTAAGTTATTTTGAACTGTTTTTAAAGAATGAAACCATGTACTTACTTGACAGTTTTGATCGACAGTTTAACATTATAACTATACACAGTGAGCTACATCACCGGATAATCTGAACGTTACATATTCATTGCCTCTCACGCTCAAGACAGTAACATGCCATTGAACTAAATCAATGAGGGGGAAAACTGTGGCCTCAGGGATGCATTCACTCTCAATTATTTGCAAAAGTTTATCCTCCAAGAATAATAGCCATCGCTTACAAAAAGACGAGTAATAACGTCTCAGGCGATGCATGAAAGATCATGGAACATCTGTGACAAGGAGTAGTTCAGAAACTCCAGTAACCTTTGGGGTGTATTTACAGGTGTGTGTAGTGTGAGATTGAGTGTTATTCTGCCGGGTTAATAGCATTCGGTAGGCCTTGAAGAAAGGGTGTGGATACCGATCACAGCACATTATCCATATATCACATTACAATAAATTCAAACCAGGATTGACTTTCTATCAAAGACGACGGCGCTATAAACCTTGACACCACGTTTTCGCTTGGTATGACGTTCAACAACTGGGATCAAAATTTGTTTGTTACCATCCTCGAAATCAATCTCCTGCATGACAACTGTCAGTGCTAAAATACAAGCGTGACTCATTGGATCACGCTTCATGCCCTTCCAATGTGCCCTTAAATCTAACTTAATGGAATTGTCGATGTTGTTGGATCCATAATAGGTAACGAGTGAGTGTTATGTCGGTAAATTGACAATCGAAGGATAATAGACATTGGACGATACCGAAGATGCCGGTCCAAATCAGTTTTGAATCTCAATGGCCCATTAGGTAGCGCTTTGGCCGCTATCTACACTTATATTTATATGTCTAGTGACAACAGTCAGTGTATATATTTTCTTCAGAACATAAATGCGTACTTGTGAAATGTTCTCGTGTGAAATAGTCAGTATGTGAAACATTCTATTCCATATGCAACATTCTATTCTTTGTGAAATATCCTATGTACCATGATTTATTCTTCACCTGTGGAATGTATTTTCAATAAATTAAATTGCATTTTCTTGCATTACGCAAAAATTTTATAGTGAAATTTTAGGCTTAAAACATTTTCATACAGTCCACTATTTTATTGAAAGTGCTTCTCTTGAAAGTGCTGCATTATAGAAGTGGAGCCTCCGATGTTTATCATCAAAAGAGTCGGTCTACAAATATAGTGACATTCTTTTAACCACAAGCAGTTTCTTCTTTTTCCATCTTCAGCACAGCAAATACATTGTGAATGCATGCAGATGGCTGTCTACGGTGTTTTTATTCTGAGACTGATTATCTCATAAATTGTCATGAATTTGTCTATCTGCTGGAACTTCCAGCCTTGGCGACAAAATTATACATTTGCAAAAAGAATCATTCATAACAAAGAGTTCAATTAATTAGTTTTCCACACAATAATGGCACGACAATTTCAAAATTTACGGATTCCTTCCGATACGTTATACTCAATAATTTAATAATTCCAGATCATGTAAATAACTCAATGAACTGCATCTATTCTCCATTTTGTATCTTTTTCTCCATTTTAGCTGAGTTTGAAAACTAGTTTATAATGAAATCAGAATAAATGTGAATTCATGGTGCATATATTTTGAATCACCTCTAAGAGAATAAAATAATCCCAATTGTTCGCAGGACCTATTGTTCTAATACTGTGTTTAAGCAATGACACCAAATCTAGCATTGTATTTGAATTTTTAATGTAAACTCACGAAGTTACGTAGAGAGAAAATTACATGCGTTGTAAATACATACCTTTAATTTCGATCTCTGCATGACTGAATCAGCATTCGTCCCTTTAGTTTCTCCTGGTATACTCCTTTTCCAAACTTTGATCCAGATGCCTACATAGCAGATTGAGATAATAATGAGAGGCAGAAGATAGCAAAGGCTCAAGTTGGCTCCAAGGAAATACGCCTTCTCGGACTCTTCGTGGGGCCAGCGCTCCACGCAGTAGTATGTCTCGGAGTCTACAGTCTCCAACTGAAAGTAGAGTGCCCAGGGAAGAGTGATCAGCAGAGAGAATATCCAAATGACGGCTATAATTTTGCGAGCGAGACTGGTGGTCATCTGGCATTTCAATGGATAGCAAATAGCGACAAATCTAGGAAAAAAATTTGCATATTTAAGTCAGCTTATGACACTAACTAATTATTTTAAATAAGTGGATGTTACAAGATTGTACAATCATATTAAAAATTCAAAATTATATATATTTTTTTATTTTTTATCATTATATTACCTTTATATGCAAACGCAATCACATCTTAGTAGGGACGCCACCTCACCAACATGTACAAATTAATATTATTTTTGTATTAAAATAAAGTTTCATGAACAGAACCACTTTCCATTCTTTAAAAATTTAGAATTCTTGAAAATATTTTTTTTAGCTCTGTAGTTTATTGCAAGAAAGGCTTATGTCACAATATCGTACTCTAGTGGTAATTAAACTTTCAAACAAGTGACAAAATTTCTACATTAATGGTGATTCTGTACATATTGCGTTATGTTAAAATTATTATTAAAACAGATGAACACAAGACTGTAAAATAATCATAGCGTTTATTACTTAAGCCTTACTTTATAATACACATTGTACTTAATTGATAATTCAAAATTGTTTGAGCAATCCAGATCTCTCATATTTTATGCTAAAGTAACTTAGTTGCTTAAATTCCAAACACAGACGAAACTGAGCACATTATATATATATATATATATCCGTCCATTTAATAACTCTAATAAATATGGTGGTTTTCTTTTTGCTTTGACTTTCAGTTTTAGAAACAACAGACAATATGTTTTATTCTATTTGTCTTGAGAATAATGTAGCTTTAATTTCAATCTTCGTTTTTCCAAAATGGAGAAGATTCAAAATCTGAAGAAATCCAGTGAATGAATATATATTAAGTATATTTTATTTACTAATGACATGTTTCCTTAAAAAAGTACTGATGCAGGAATATCACTGACATCAAAAAATGAATTTTTTATTATTCATGGGAAACATCCCTGAAACTTTTTTATAGAAAAGTCGTCATAATGATGTGAAAGCTCTCCGGCTGGGTTGCGTGGTTTGTTTCTTGCTGGTCTTCTGCACCCAAGGTTGCGGGTTCGAACCCTGCCGAAGTCGGTGGATTTTCATGATGCAGAAAATCGACAGCGGTTATGTTTGGTTTGACTGCTCTCGACAAAATTAAAATTCTAAGTTTTGTTTCGCATCACCAGAGCTCAGATGTTTTCCTGTGGGGAGGAAACTGGGCTTCAAAATTACTTGCGGTAATTGGTATCCCTATATGGTGCCTCACTAAAAAGTTATACTAGCTCTTGGAGAATGTACTAGGTCTGCAATGGTTAAATATCCTTGCGCAGCTGCATTAGAGAAGAGATGTCTAAACTATTATGGATTTGAAGAAAAAATCGATCGATAAAGTAATGGTTAAAGTTATAAACATTGTAGAGAGTGGGATAATGTAGATATGGGGCTTGAGGAAATCTCTTGGATGTGTAAGATATATTTCAATTCCAGATATTTTAGATAAAAAGTCTCAGATGAGTTAAAAAGGCTGTCTTGGTAGCTGAGAGGTTATAATCAAGACCCCGTTAGTGACAATTTGTGTTCCACTCAAACCCCGTATTGCAATGCTGATTCCATTAAATATCTTTTTGAAAATTAGATGATGCGCGTAAAATTAATCAAGGCTAGAATGCTTCATGCTTGTGTTATGAAGATATTAGGTGAGTAGAATTTGAGCTTATGTGTCATCCATAGTCTGTTTTAACCACTGGTCATTTGATAATAGTTCCTAAATTACTTTTAAGTACGACGCTAAAAAATAATCAATTAATTTTTATAAAGGCTAAAAACATCTTTTGAGCGCGTGAATAAATTTTATCCATGTTCTGATAATACGGAAGTCCCATAATAAAAATTGCCGATAAAATTCTCATGTTAAGAAAATAAAATAAGTTTTATTTCATGCTCTCTTATTTCATCTGTCCTTCATCCTCTCTTTAATTATCCTTCAATGGAAAATACAGAACTATGATAAGCAAATTTTGCAGTGTGGGAAACAAATCAATATCCAATGACAAATTATTCAAAAAAATTTTAAATCATGCAAGACATATATAATTAGCGGAATATGCAAGATTGTGCGAGATATGTCTCATATTATTACTATAGTGATTCTACCGGCTCGTTTTATTGATAGTGATACTTACGACTAGTTGAAAACTGTATCTTTTGAAAATATGTTAAAAAGATTTGCATTAAAATGTAATGTACATCTCTCTTTTTTTAAAAAAAGAAAGGTTTCCGAGAAGCTGCAATAAATGTATTTATAAGTAACCCTAATTTAAGAAAACTTATTTTTATGATAATACTGAGGCTTTACAGGAACATACAAAAATAGTTAAACGGGTTGATGTATTGCAAATTTTACAATCAATTATGAATAAAAATCCATATGCAGAGAAATGTAGAACTTTGCATGAAATTCGAAATAAAAATCAAGACCTCAAGATAGTTTGTGCTTTCATACAAGACCTCAAGACCATCCAAGAGTCTATAATAAACCATCGTCCATTGAATTAGATGCTATCATTTCGACAGAAGACTATTCTTTAGATAGGAAGATTGATTTTAGAGTATATCCGAAGAGTGAACACACCTCTCATTTGTGAATGTTAACTCTCCACGTGCAGATTCGACACTGAAATTTCTTTCTAAATAAAAAAAAAAGTTTTTAAAGATGCTTCGTGTAATAAATTTATTAGTATACTTGAGAGGAAAAGGTGATTATATTATATAGGAACGCTATTTTTGAAGGGTATTAAATTAGAATTACATAATACATTTAAGTTACAATTTTACAATTTGAAAAATAAACACTTGTATTACTTGAACAACACAGGTTGCTCCACCGCTCGATGGGCAGGGTATACCCCTCCCCCTCCTCTAGTCGTTCGTAATTTTTTTTTAATTCAAAGTATTACAAGACTATTACTATAATGTTTCAAGCCAATTCATTAATTTTACTTTTATTCCAATCTGATATATTCAAACACTTCTATCACATATGTTCGAAAATAAAATAAAATATAATGTATTTATGTGTGTTTGGATGAAATATTTATTAATATAAAATTTCTTTCTCTTAGATTCATTTAACTTTTACCGACAAATATATAACATTTATAATTTTCTCTGCAATTAAACTCCAGACCCATTGGCGATTCTCTTTCAACTAATTAAACGTAACATCGAATTATCCTAATCCCTTATCCTAATTAGATTAGTGGAGACCGTACCTAATAATTAGCTCCTTAATGATTGATTCATTAGTCATTTTGTCTACATAAACAATTCAATGAACGTTATGACTGTTGCTTTAAATTCTTAATTTAAATTCTGTCAAAAGATAATCTACATAATTAGCGTACTCAACCGAACATAAATATTTATCAAGCTGTTTTATATTACGATCTCTGAAATTATCTCTGTCTCTCTCTTTTGAATATTGTTTTTACTTTAATATATATTATTTATATGTTAACGATTCTTGAAAGTAAAGAGAAAAAAATCCTTTTTTAAAATTTTTTTAACCCTTACATCGTTGAGTTTTCACCATTTGGATTTCCCGCCAACTTTAGGTTTCTTTCGCTGCCTCGTAGGAAATTTTTTTTTACAAAAGCTCGTATTGGAGGAAACGTTTTTTATATATATTTATTTATTTTTTATCTTCCTTTTTTCCCCAGAAACGTGAGTTAAGTATAGTAGTTAAGTATAGGATCTTAGTCAAATATGCAAAATAATGAATCTTAAATAATAATATGCAATATATTTACATAATATATACAGATTGTTGTTGCCATTTGTCAACTCACCCGCTTTTAACTTCTGAAAGCCTAATGCTGAGATCATTTCATAATTAAAAGTGAATTACCAATTCTCGTGAAATATTATATCTGAATCTCTATCATACAGTATGTCACTGCCATCTATAAGTAAAAGACACAACTATACTTTAGAACACAATACACACTTTTTTGTAACGTTGAGGGATAAATTGAGATGAACTCTTTTAGCGTGTTCGTAATGGTCTAAGGGTTAAGAGTAAGTAGCCCTTTTTTTTAAAATTATGACCTAAGTGCTTTTATTTTCAATTTCAATGCAATATTGAAGTTTGATTATATTCAGATATACAATAATTTTTTCTCACGTAGCGTAGCGCATTTATCTAATTTTTGGTTTTTGATAAGTACAGTGTCTCTTTTTGTGTCAATTTGACTTTATATATTTACAAAAATTAATTTTCAGTTATAGCATTGTAAAATTCATAATCTCTAACACTGTTTTTCTTAGTTACTGAGAATAAAAAAAGTCAAAAAATTTTTAAAATGCTATAAATCAATGAGTACAATTTGAAATTAAATTATTGGTTTTATACAAGTAGCCGATGAATTTCAGTCGGAAAACTTTTCTTTAAACACTAAAATCGTGTCACACTTCTTATTTCGATCGCGGACCATGTTTCCTTCAAGGAAAGCAACTTTTAAGTGGTCACTTCAAGCAGCATTTTCCCTCTATATCCGTATTGTTAAAAATTACTAAGTTTAAGGAACATTTTTGTAAAATTGACAAATTGTACTGTAATAAATTCTTTCGTATATTAATTGCATTATTTTTATTATTTTATTAGAGCATTTTCAAAATTTTTACTATATAGGTTTTTTTGAAAATTTATATATGGAGTAACACGTTAAAAATTTAAAACGATAAAATTTCTAACACAATTTAATCCATAAATTTTATTTGAGTAATTTTTTTTAACAAACTCTCTTTAAAACATTTATTTGTATAGTGTTAATACACGTGCCAAGTTTTAAAGGTATAAAATATGTAGTTTTTTTTTGCTCCTGTTATGTTGAAATTTACACTTTTGAGAAATAGTGTGATTTAAAGTAAAATCTTACTATTTACTAATGCGTACCAAACCAAAATATGGATTGTTGAGGTGTCTGCAAGATTATCTTCTTGTCGACATTTTAACTGTCTCTTTTTAATTCTAGCTCATTTGGTTCTTTGTAAAACTACCTTATCCGCTTTACTTATACACACATTATCTGCTTCTCGCAACTTTCGATATGTATAAAATCCAGGTTGAATATTTAATGTATCTAAAACTTTTAATTCGGTAATGAAGCCATTATAATATAAAAATACAGCTCCATACTCCAATTTTTAAAGTTTCCAATTGTACAAACACAGCTTTTGGAATTATGGATCGGATAATGCTGTTTAAGAGCTTGCATTACAATTTTTAGTTTTACCGTCCAACCATCTATGCAGAAGTTCAGGACTTGAGAGATCTCTAAATACTTTTGCTTATATAATTTATGATTGCAGTAGGTATGTTGTGCTTATGTTTATAGTATTACCTTTCAGTATGGACCTATTTTATCCCCACAACGAATCTGTAGAGATTTTATAAAAAAAATATAGCCAAAAAAAATAGCTTGCCTCATGGCTCACAAGTTTTTCGAGTTGTTTCGAATAGACAAACCATAGTATATTTACAATTTGATTATTTCTGCATCTATCAGTCTATTACGGCCCCCTAGAGTTTTTCGTCCTCAAGTTTTTTGCCTTTTAATTTCGATTTTAAGGCCTTTAGTCACATTCCCAAACTTTTACCAACATGACCAACACATTCTAATTTTTTAATGTTGTTATCTTTGTCAGGTTTATATTCTAAAACTGCTTTGTATAATTTAGATACCTAATCTCACAAATATTGAGCGTATCGTAAATTGAGTAATGCCTCTAAAGGATGGAAGATACGAAGTGCACCTTCAACTTCCAATCCCCCACTATTTCCAAAATAGTTTACCGAATACTCATCGCTATGTACATTGCCGTCAAAATTACATGAGCATTTCCTCCATAATATTTCGGCATCAACAACTTTCCTAGTGTCCACACTAACTGCCGTAATAACACAATTTAAAGAAGTATGACCTCTTTTTTGCTATGTGCCATTGACAGCCTCTGGTACATTTGGGTTTGCATTATTAAATGATACTGTTTCGGCAGTATCTAGTGTCATAATGCATTTCTGGAATTTCATTTAATTCATCGACAGTTTGGGTTCTTGCTCATTTGCCTCAAAACTTTCGTTTTTAAACGTTTTATTACTAAACCGGGGTATGTTTATAAAGTGTTGGTGATAAAAAATGATTCCAATAGAAGAAAGATGTTATATTCAATGAGATAAAAAACAAAAAATATATTAAATAATTGCTATATTTAATGAGATAAGCAACTACTATCCACTTCATTTCTTTCCTGAATAAGTTGCCGAACAAAATAAATTCTTTTAATCAATTAAAAATATTTGATAAGACTGAAAAGTAGCATGTGTGTGATTTGAAAGGGGCGTGGAAATCAGCTGTTTTGGGGGTTGACAGATGTAAACAACTTTTTAAAAGGTATTAAAAATACTTCTTATTAATCTAGAACAAAAATTTAAATTGCATGAAAAAGAAAAGGAGTGGTATTCTAATTTCCAATCAAAATTAAAAAAAAAAATTTTTGAACGTTTTTTTTTGTGTGAAGTGATCCCTTTTGTGATTTACTTATATTACCGGAGAACCAATAACATTTACCGCACTTTTGAATGCTGTAATCGTCTTCATAATTTCCAGAGAGATTATTAATCACACTGGCAATTTGCACACCCGTTAGAGCTCATGTTACCTAAGTAGACCTTCAATTCAAAAAGATTATTTTTTAAATATCTTTTTATTGCGTTTTACCATTATGAGTAAAGGATATTTGAAATTACGAATAGATTAATACAAAATCAAATGAAAATTTATCCATGGATTTTTTGATGAATATTTTATTCAGAATAAATAAAAACTATTCATAAAACGGTTAGCTATTAAAGAGGAATAAAAACCTCCATTTGAAAATGAATGTTATTCTTATCTTTAACATTTTTATTTAAATTAAAATAAACTAATAAATGAGATTAAAAAGGAAATTTATAAAATTCAAAAAATACGAGAGAAGGTCAAAAAGGGAAGGAACTTTTGCAATTTCTCTTTCCAAGGTTTGACAGCAGCGCTAGTATCCAGCGCTGAATGAAGGGTAATTGGCAACGCTTCGATACAACGTGTCACTCGTCTTACCTCATAGTCGTAGGAGTGTACCAGACCATTCAACATGGAAGCCCCCTTGTCGATCTGCACCAAGGAGGAAAGAAGAGAAGTGATTCGCTTTTTATTTCCGGAAGGTGTAATACCTATACTGGATACTAGCCATCCTTTCTATTAGTATACCCTACCACCAATGACTTCCACATTGTTGGTAGTGGTTGACGTCGATGGACTGCTCGACCTTTCGTCGTCACATCAAGAAGTTCTTCCCTGTTTGAAGAGCTATATCCATTCGTAAACTTTGCTTCGCGGTAAACAATTGTCACTATACTGTGCTTGCTTGCGAAGAATAATTTCCGCAGGTTTCACACCTTCGCAAACAAAAAGTGACTAATAGTTTTCATTTTTTTCCTTGATGCAGATAGACCATTGAGCTGCCATGCTGAACGGTCTGTTATTCTCCAATGACTACGAGAGAAGAAAAGAGACACGTTATGTTAAAACATAGGGTCGTCAACCTTTTAGCTGCGGCGTGCCAAACCAATTTACCAATATGATTCAGCGTACCCCACAGTAGGGCATTTTTTAAACAATTCGATTCCCCCAATAGCTCATGAAGAGCTAGAGAATAGAGATCAATAATATAGGTGGTTTAGAGTTTTATTATATATTAATGTCATATCCTTTAAAGATATTTCTTAGTATAAAAATAAACAGCATAAAATATAGCTATTTCTTCAACAAAAGTCAAATAAATTAAAATTGTACATACACTATACATTTTTTAAACATGTTTATTAGAATAAGAAATAGACAACATAAAATATAAGTATTTTCCTTCATTGTAGTTAGATAAAAAGACAAATAAAAATTTTAATGCCACCCTATTACTTGCAGCGCCCTACTTTCAGATTGAAAAATCTCGGGTATGACGTGAGACTCAATTTGACACGATTTTTAGCATTCAGTTGTTAAACAATTTTTTTGTGGAATTGAGGTATTTTCCCATGAGGAAAGATTTTTTTATTCAGATATGTAGAACCAAAAGCGAAACCAGAGTGCATGCAATTTTCTTTCATCAAACAATTAAATCTCTCCAGCAAAGATATTCAATAATCATCAAAATAACTCTGTACATTTATCTTCAGTTATTTTTCCGATTTAACTTACAAAAAACGAATTTTTTTTGTCCTGAAGTTATATAACTTACAAAAACCACATTTTATTTATAAACATTTTTCGGTATTAAATTTTGTTTCATTTATCGAAAACTATTTTTACCAAAGTAAAATTTAGAAAAATTTGCTTTAAAAAAAATATTCTTCCAATCATTGTTTCTGTTTCTATAATGACATTTCTATTGCGTAATCATAATCATTTTTCATGCAATAACATGAAAATTGTTATTATAGGAAAACTCTCTTAACGAAGTTGAGATATTACTGAAATGTTTTTAAATCATGTTTAATTCTTCAAAACATTTGTTATGCTTTGTTTATTTTATGCCTTTCTGGTAAATTCTCAACTTCCAATCCCAACATTTACCATTTGAATTTATTTAACAGCAAAAGAGTTAATGACATAATATCTGAATTCATTGCGGTGTAAAATATCGTAAGTACTCGATAAAGTAAAAAAGCACTGGAGTAAATAAACATTTTTTTAAAATAGCAAGAGAAAATCAATAAAGAATGGTTATTGGCTATTCTTGTCCCTTCAAATGCACTCATAAGGACCTAATGGTTTCTTAAATCTTATAAATTAAAAGGCAAATGATGCTAAAAATTTTCAGTACTTTTTCTATGACGAACATTGAAGTAAGTCCTTTATTTTTATTTGTTTCATAATGACGTGAGTAAGCCCCTTGAGAAAGTGAATAGTATACTAATATTTATATATGGCTCTAAAGTGGTAATCTTAATGATGTTTGTTGAAGTGTTTATAGATTCAAAAGCTTACGAAGAATTTAATTTATTTTCTTTAATAGCATGATCTTCGATTGAATTCTTACTTATTTTTAGAAATAAAATCATTCTAAAAAGTCTAATGAAATGGAATCCATCAAGGTGATTGAAAAGTCATGAAAAAAAATATTTTGGTTCCGCGTGCGAATTTAAAAGATCAATTGAAATGGAAACAAATAATTTGCTACATTAGTAGGAAAAGCTGACTAAAACTGTTTAATTGCTATAGGATAGATTTGTGTTTTAAAATGGAAGTATAATTATTACTATTATTTATTTATAAATTTTGAAAATTTTACAAATATATTTGTATTTACAAAATGAGTATCTATAGAAATTTATGTTTTAAAGACATTTTAATACCCAAATACACAGTTATATGTTTATGTGATTTAAGATAACGGATAGCAAATTTTGTTGAATTACAGTATACACTGGTTATCATAAACTAAGGAAAAACCACAAAAATAGCGATAAATCTCCCAAAAATAAACCAATCGCAATGAAATTTGAATACGTTGGTTAGTATAAAAAAAGCTGAACGATATAGCATGTGATTGCAAAATAGTCGCGATACACGAAAAATACATCATTTGCAAGGAGCATAGAAATTGATGTTTCAGAGAAAGATGGCAGTTGTCGCTGCGTGTCTGAGATTAAAAATCTGGTATAGCGGAACTGTGTAACAATGACCTTCAGGTATATCATTTGACTGAAGAGCTGCGATGACGAGCTAGTGAGAGACTAGAGGTACGCCAAAGTCAAATAGACGTGACTAGATGGCTGGATGTGAGCCTGTTTGTGATTCATTGACTATGACAAAAAAATTTAACCATGGATTCGGCATCCAAGAGGTTCAACCAAGGATGATCACGTATTACTACGAGTACTGATAATCGGTATTTGTCATTTTGTCCACAAAGGAACAGAACCCACAACTCCGGCTGAACTGAGATCTTCCCTCACTGAAAACTCCGGAAGGTTGGTATCAAGATCGAAGATATCAAGTTGGTATCAAGATATGTCGTTTTCATGTGAGGAGACCAGTTATATTTATGCCCTACTTACGTAACGCAATCACCAGGAACTCTTACAGTGGACACGTCATCATGTCCACTGTACAGGTGATCAATGGAAGGCGGATGAGTACGTCCTGTACGGATGAGTTCAAGTTAAGCCTCGAAGGCGATAGTAGACGTATTTTAGTTGGTGAGGACCTAGAACGCATTTTTATTCATGACACATCCGTGAAAGACCATGGCTCAAAATTACGAAGTCCGTCATCAAATGACCTCGAGTAGCTGAATAGTGCAACGTTGATATTCACTCACTCACCCACTCACCCCGTGAAAGAGATGCATGCGAATCAGGCAGTGTCCGTGTTTGGAGTGGTAACTCTTTGGGTGGACGTACGGACTTCCCTGTCTTTACCCGTGTGGAAATGCTAATGCTCACATCTATATAGAAATGATATCCTGGATCCTCATATTTGTCCTTATGCCGGGGCAATAGTTGATGATTTCCTGTTACAAGATAATAATGCGAGACCACACAAGCCTTGCATCGTAGAGGCTTATCTTGAGCAGGAACCAATTCAGAGCATGCAGTGGTCAGCTCTATCATCGGACCTGAACCTTATCTAACACGTTTGGGACGCTCTAGAACGACGCATAGCTGCTCTCAGTTCCCTCCTAAAACCCTAGTCATGCTTTCAACTTCCTTGGAAAAGCAATGTCTCGCAGTTTCTGCAGAATTTACAGACCACATAATTGAGAAAGTCACACACCGCTGCATAGGCTGTGTCGCTTCTCGGGAGGGGGGGATCGATCATACACCACATTAAAGGTACTTTTCCTATACTAAATGACACATCTGATTTGTTCATTGTACGCACGCGCTAATTTCCATAACAACACAATTGTATGGTGATATCTTTTTTATGCTATTTTATACTTTCTGTGTAGCATAATGTGTATGTTTCATTAATTTTTCTACGCATAACTTTTTTAAGTTATCTTCCTTTTTTTGATTTTACCTTAATTTGTGATAACTAATGCATGATGTAAGAAAATTATTAGTTTCTTAGGTTATTGTTTAACTTCAATATTCATTTCATAATGAATCCTTGTTGAAATGAAATCAGTGTTGTTAGTATTATTTGCACTTATAACTTCGACCGTTGATATTTAAATTTTCCCAACTTGTACCTCGATATATTTCTTTAAAATTTCACGAACTTCATTTATTACTAAGCCAGATATAAACGTACTTAAATTTTTTTTTTAGTGATTTCGACAAATTATTTTGATTTAATAGCAGTAAGTAAATAATTATTCAAATATTAGCATTTTCCTCTGCAATAAATGTACATAAAAGTTATTAATAAATTTAAGGTCACATTACGTGCTATTTTAAACTTTTAATTAATAATTAATTAATTAAATCTTTTACTAGCTTATCGCATTAAATAACTGTATAAAAGTTAAATTATCATTTTTTGTAATCACATCTATTTTCCCTTTGTATATTGAAAAGTAACTAATGTGTAAATATCGGTATATTTCTTTTCCAATTTGTGTGTTTGTCTTAGTATCCAGAGCATTAAATACATTTTGTATTGCAAATAAAATGTTAGATAACATTATCGACTTTCTTTCAGCTTAATTTTTTTTTCACTACATATAATCTAATGGATAGATTTGAGATCGAATTTATTGTTTTTGGATAATTTTCAGAATCATTTTTTTAGCCTCCTCTCCCCCCCCCCCCAAAAAAAGGCAAAATTCAGTTTTAATTAAATTTGAAGAATTTAACTGAACCTGAACTTTGTTTAATTGTCGCCTTTGCAACAAAATAAAATATACTGCCTAAATACAAATAAAACTATTTACATGAGAGACAGCTTAAACCACAACTACAACAAATCAAAACTCAATTACTTGCAGTAAAAAACTTATTTACTGCCATAGTTTGTAGCCTATATATTTATCTATTTTATCGGTTTACCAAAAGAGAATAAATCAAATTGAACTTTTACTTTTATCAAGTCTTTCAGAAACTGAAAGGCTGAACCTCTTACCTTTTCCGTATAAAAACACGTGACAAGGTCTTACCTAAAGGTGGCAATTACTTTGTAAACAAAGCTCCAGGGATATCACGTTACTCTAGTCACTAGTTAGAAATATATCGCTTTGGTTCGTTTCCGCTTTGAGGTTCACTAATTTAAATCAGGTGTATTGTACTTGTCCTTCCTACTGACTAGCGTTTCTGCTGTTATGTAAATGAATAGGATTTTCACTGCATAGGAAAGTAGTCAATATAAGTTTGATCAAGCTATTCAAATATCTTTATTGGATTATTTTGAATTCTTTTGTGAACTTAGTGATTGTGTGTATTATTGAATAAGAGAATCAAATCGGTATTTTTTTTTTTAAAAAGAACTAAACCAAAACATTTAAGGGGTAGGTTCATGAATTTCGGCCCCCAAACACATTTTTTACTTTTCCCTTTTTAATAAAATATGAATTTCTACGCTTCTAATTGCGCAAAAATTATCATTCTACGTGCAGTAGAAGTATTTGTAATAATTTTTTGAAAATGTTTTACCGCCTGTCAATACTAAAATCCATTTTTTTAAAAACTAACATTTATTCCTAAGCTACTGCATTTAACAGCTTATAACTTTGCATAATTAATATTTACACTCTAATAATACTTTAATCGAGGGAGTTCTTCAAACACATATTCTGACTTAATTTATAGCATTAAACATCATGAAATTTCACTGTTTCTTAAGAAAAAATATTTGTGTTGTGCAAAAAACATTTCTTTTAAAAATAACTAGACATCCTATCCATAAAATCTCTGATTAAAGTATGGATTATGGTTCAAAGAATATTCAGTAAAAAAATCGGAGATTTTTATTCCATAGAGTGTTTATAAATGTTCCTTAAAAATACCTATTTTTAACGTTACTGAGATACAGAACCTGTTTCGTGAACCTACTCCCTTAAAAATGATTTTTATTGAAATGGTGTGTGGTGTTTACTAATAATATCAATTAATTGATAAACCACTGTTAAATTGTGCCTTTTTAAAAAAAATGAATGATTTATAATGTAGATTTGAATATCACAAACTATAGTTTCAGAAGCTTTTTTTCTGCTCATATAGGGTGTTGTCGAATAAGATGGACAAATTCAGAAGGATAATAGTAGGCAGCATGTGGAAAACAAACCCCTTAAGTCCCTAAAAAAAGTTTAGGCGGAATAATTTGCAAAAATATTTATGATGGGTATGATGTAGAGTGGAATGAGAAGGGGCAATAAGAGGTAAGAAATGCATTTAAAAGGCATAAAGCATGTTTACAATACGAACAATGCATTACAGCTCAACGTGAGAAAAACAAGTGATTGTCACAGGAATTGTTCGAAGTTTCGGCTGCATAGGTCATAGCCTAGCCAATACCAAAGAAGGAAGCATCGTCAACCGCGTTCAAGGTGTACTGGTGATGAAAGCTGACGCGAAGACGATCCTTGTAGTGAGATGCTCCACTGTAGTAGCAGCATGGAGTTGTTTACACACCACAATCGAAACATTTGCTGGTGAACCATCATGAAATACCACGCGTTCTGGAACACAGTGGCCCGTACTTCCTGCAGCAATTTTCTGGAGAATTGTGAAATTGGAATCGGGAATACGTGCACATTTCTTCAGCCCTATCATGGCACTCCAAATTCTTACATTCATTTGGCCACTTCCCTCTTCTGGCTGTCGTCCTCCTAACAGCTACTACTATCATGATTTTCACCGAACAAACGACGTTTTAGACCTCTTGTTCTATTTTCATTTGACATCTCCTTTCTGTTTACTATCACCCATCTAATTTTGGGGGTCGAATTTGGCGATAACCTGTATATTTATCTGAATATGAAATTTTCTTTCTGCATTGTTTCTTAAAGCATCTCTTTTAAACGTCATACAAGACAAATGCACTAACATGAACTTGCGTTGCAGATACATTACATAACAAAAGAGTCAGTTATGCATTGGATTCGTTTTGACTTATTGATCGTTAAATTTAATTTTATTTCGAATTGCTGAATTTTTATTAGAGGTATGTTAATTCTGCATTTATCATGTTGTTTCATTTTTCACTGAGGTACAAAAAATATCAGCGAAAATTCGCTTATAAAAATAAAATTAATTGAATTTTTTAAAAAAAAACTAATTTTAAGCTATTGTTAATTTTTAAAGAGGATATTGTTATCTCTGATTTTTTTTATCTTTCAAAAGAAACATGAGAAAGACAGGAAGAACGGGTTTTGACAGAGTCACATAAGTATGGAAGTCTTAGAGAATTTCAGGTAACATAATTGAATATATTATGCGTTATTCAAATGAATGAAAATGATTGCTCAGCATTATAATTCCTATGACTCTCACATTTTTTGTTTATTTATTGTAAAAAGCTGACATTTTTTAATTAAATATAAAAAAACAAATAATAAAATATATTTTTAAAATAAATCCACTATTGATTTCTTTTCTACTTTTATTTTAATCTGCAATCGTATTCCTTAAACATTTTTCTTTCGTAAACATTTTAATTTAGGCTGCACTACTTATTTATAATATTTCATCATATAATTGTTGTTTCCAATCCTCTTGGAGCAGGAAAGCCAAAGGCAAGTCAATTTGACCTATCCGCATAATAATGTTACAAGACAGGTCTCTTGATCTCCAAATAGCTGTCTCAGTAAATACCACAGCAGTCCAGAAGAAGAGCAGGAAAAGCAAGAAGAGAGCAGGGACAGGTAAAGAAAGACTTTACAACCTGCACAAAAGTCATAACATGCAGGTGACTGCTTCTTCAAACGTGTTTCTTCCTTATTTTCTTGCCAGAAAAAATCAGTTAACATGTAGAATTAAGAAATATTATCCTATTTTTCTGAATACACAAATTTTACTTATGGCAATTTTCATGACTAAAAACTATTAAAATGTAATTTATTAACATTTTTAAGGAAATGCAAATTGAATATATATCTAGATTTAAAACATTAACAGAAATACTGTGAAGTAATTCTACATTATCTATATAAAATAAATATTACATTATCAACAAATCTTAAATTAATTATTAGCATCACCTAAATATCTGAAATTTCCAAACTCTCGACATATAAATTAAGAAAACAGACAAACGTCTCTAAAAGGAAAACAAGCAATTTCTCAATTTTGGTCATCTCCAGACGAACGTAAAAATACTGGCACAGCTTGAACAATTCTCGTCTGTTTATGTCCTTGGTGATCGGATCGACAGACAAGACAGTTAAATTAATACTAGAAGTGATTTCTCTTACCAGAAATACTCGATTCAATTCGTTTCGTTACAGCAGATGGATAAAGAAACAAATTTCAGCGTCTACTGAGGTTTGCCGTCAAAATTAATTAAATTGCCACAATGAGGAATAAAACTAGTAAAGGGTAAACAATTATTCAACAACTGACCAAGATTATTTATTTTATTTAATTATTGATGATGGATTGTGTGCTGCTTGATGTTAAATAAGAAATATGCTTCACAAATGAAAGGTATTTAATTATTTTGGGAAATTAATGGCAAAAGATGTAATAAGACTTCTTTTGATTAACCATCACTTATTTTCTAACAAAACACGAGATTAACGAGTAAAGATGTTATTGCATAGAAAATAATTTTAGTTCCTCTAATCCAGATAATTATATAGAAGATGAGAAGATGAGATTACTAATTCAGTCAGAGGCTAACGTGGACAACTTAATTTGGTATGTATGTGATTATACTCTGACTTATTTTGTGGAATGAATTATTATGAATACCAAATGTAATGCTAGCAGTTTAGATTAAATAAATAATAAATTAACATCGTTTCTCCGACAAAATCATTAAATACAAAAACATAACTTAAGATATTGCTAAGGAATTGAATAATGAATACCTTCATGACTTGCATATGTTGCGGGTATGGATGATATCGAATTAACTATCGACTGAACTAGTATAATCAGAATAATTATATTTACATATTTTTCATAAATGATAATATCTCCAAATGATATAATTCAATATAACAATCAAGACAATTTGTTTTAAAAAAATTTAATTAGTTTCTAATGCATATGTTGGAATTTTAATATTATTTAGAATATTTTTATATTCAAATATTTATATTTCTGAAGTTTTAAAAAAATAATTGTAAGCCTTTTTAGATTATGATTTTATTCATACTTTTACCATTTTTTTTTTTTTAAATAAATTTATTTGCAAAACTCCTCATGCTCCACATTGCATAACATGAGGCTTACAGACGTAAATGGTAACAACATTACAAAACAATAATAATAACAACAAAAAAAACATAATTAAGAAGAAAAAACATAATAAAGGGGGACACAAAAAAAGGGGGGGGCATAAAGAGCCAAAACTAAAATAAAGGAAGGGAGGAAATACACAAACATAAAGAAAGGAAAGTATCTGTAAAATTTTAAAAATCTATACTGTAAACAAATTTTCTCAAGACATTAAGGCTTTCAGAACAATTGACTAACAAAGAAAAAATGGGTGGCCAGGAAATACCTAAGCATTTTAACTCCTTTTTAAAACTTTCTCTTTTACAACAATATAGATTACAATACAACAAGACATGTTCCGCGTTTTCAGCGTCCAGAACACAAGAACAAATATAATTATCAATTAAGTTAAACCTAAATAAATAGCTCTTAAAATTACCATGTCCTGTTAGAATCTGGGATAACTTAAAATCAGTAACAAATTTCTTACATTTTAGCCGTTGATAAATGGTCGGGAAAAACTTTTTAGTCTATAAAGCTTTAGGTGAGGCAAGAATTTGGAGTTCCAGTCGGAAACAGTTCTTTCCCAAGCTAAATGCTTCCAGTGGGACAATGGCACAGACATCGAAAGGCTCATATCTTGGCAAGTTGCCTCTTTAGCCAACTGGTCCGCTCTATCATTGCCGAGATTTCCACTATGGCTCCGAACATAAGAAAAGTGGATATCACAGTCTTCAAGGTTGTACAGAATAGATTGAACATCCACAACAAGTTTTTCTGTAGAATTTATATTGTGCAAAGAATAAAGCGAAGAGAGCGAGTCGGTGCAAATAAGAAATTTGAGAGTATCGCCCTGACGGAGAGAGTCCTGAATCACTTTTACGGCAAGATTAATGCAGAGTAGTTCGGCTTGAAAAACAGAGCATTCATCTCTTATTCGATGCTGGAAAGTAGCTTTTTCAAATCCTTCCTCGTAAATAACGCAGGCAAGACCAACTCTTCCATTCAATTTACTGCCATCCGTGAAACAAATAGTTTTATAATCTTGAAGAACTTCATTTGAATAAGTTACAAGAGTGATAGCCTTTCTACATGAAGGGTGTGGCAATAATGAAATTGGAATCACCCCATCCAGCATTCCAAGGCTGGTACTCAAAAAGCTTTTGCGAACATCAAGATTGTTCAAAATAGCCAAGTCAATAGGTGGCATTCCAGAAATCGCAAACACTGCTTCATAGCTAAGAGTTTTGTATCCTTTAATGACACGAAGTAAAAACCTCCGTTGCGTTCTCCTAATCAGTCTACTATTACCATTGAATCCAAAATTAAAATTTAGAAGGAACATCATATGGGCAAATGATGTATTAATCAAAATTATATTTTTAGGTCAATGCTCATAATTTAGCATAATTTTTCTTAAAATTTTTTTAAAAAAGAGCTCGTTTTTTAAAGTTTAAAGCATACCTGTCTATAGAAATGGCAACTAGCGTGTTGATAGAAGCGCTGACAGATACTCCTTGAAGATATGACACACTCTTGCACATGAATAACCCCAACACCCAAGCTGAAAAAAAAGATAAAGTATGAAAAATGCTAAAAAATTATGAAATATACCAAACAAATTAAACAAAGCAATAGTGTGCTTATTATTCTCATTTCAAAAACACTGAGAGAAAGAAAAAAAATTTAATTTAAAAAAAGCAATACCTTAAAAAATGCTAATAAATTCGATGCATTTATGTACAAAAGTAAGTTTTGAAAAAAGTATAAATTAAATGTCCAAAAATATTTAAAAATGGCTAGAATTAATTTCAATATTATTGTAATAAGATTGTAATCTTTCTGAAAGCGAAGCAATAAATTTGTAAATTACACAGTGAAGAGTTTTTTAAATATATCTTCGTTACGTTTTATAATTATTATCTAAATATATTTTTTCTAATTATTTTTTGAAAATTTGTATAAACTTTCGAAGAAATATTTTTAAAACAATTATTCGTTTGTCTTCGTTGTAACTTAATTTTTTTCATCGAAAAATACATTCAGATAACGTATTTTATGTTGAAATATTTATTTCTTATTCTACATAAGGAACTCATATATTTTTTTATTTTAATCTTTATTTATATATTTAATTCCAATTTTCTTTAAAATTATTACAAATGCACGTGATAGCTAAAATTCTAAAAATTATTGAGTATTTTTAATCTGTATAAAACACCTGTTTTTATAAGACGATTTACGAAATATATTTTTTTCTTTAACTAACTGCATATTGGTAATTAAGTCTATGCAAATATGACCACAAATGTGACAGCCATTTCATGGCGGCACCATCTAGTGGTGGCTCTCGTTACCAAATTTTGAGCTTCGAATTAATTATAAATCAAACTCTCGTCGGAGGCTGAATATTGCCATGATTCAATTTTGCTGAGAGCCAAATTGATATTCAATTGATCTTTCGCATTCCACATAATCAAATGAGATGTGCGCTTATGATTTTTGCATCCAGAAAATCTATCGACTTCAGCCAGGATCGAACCCATGACTATATATATATATATATATATATATATAGTCTATCCAGGTGGTGCCACTAATTTTTGTTTCTGGTTTTACCAACTTAACACGTCCTTTTTAAAGGTCATTTAGCGTGGTTGCTCTTGTACGTACAGATCTTTTTCCGCTCTCCTGTTGAATGCATTTTTTCATGTAAGTTTTTGCTTTATTATTCCTTTTTAAAATTATTTTTATTTGTATTTTGTTTTGATTCATTTCCTTTCATATTTTCAATAATTTTTTATTTCTTTATTTTATTTTTCTGTTGGTTGCAAATTACACGTGGTTGCTTTTAGGCCTAACTTTTCAATATGGTTATGTTTTCCTATTATGTCGAAAATTTCTGCTGAACGGGGAAGGTTGGAACCATAAAATATATTTAACCCTAATTTTGCTGGTCTTAATTCAGCAACAGCTTTAGAAATCATAATATGTCTTCATTTTAGTCTATTGACTCTTCTGGTTTCTTACATTTTAAAGTTCTAATTCTGTTTCTTGTTATACATACTCTTAGTTAATTCTTGTACAATAGACTTTTTCATAATTCGTTAAAGTTGTGTTTCTTGAAATCTGGTTTAAATCTTCTAGTTTTGTTAGTGATATAATTTTGTATTATCAATTTTATTATGCCATGTATTTTTTTTCATTTTATGTTACTATATATATATATATAGCTGTCGTTTATATATATATATATATATATAATGAAGCGTTTTTCAATTATTGTAAACACATTTAGAAATAATGAAATAAATTTCTGAGCACACAAATTTTCCTTCACGAAGGATTTAAAATCGTTTCTATTTGGCTACTATATTTTATTTTTAAAATGTAATATATCTTGTAAAATTAAATAACATAATAGTATTTTGATTTTAAATTAATATTTATGAGGGAAATAAACCATTGTCATTACTGTTAAAAACATATTTCAATAAATTGCTCATTTTTCCTAACTTAATTATTAAAGCATTCTGCTTTAAGAAATTTTAAATTTGTTATAAATTTAAGTTTCCGTAAGTTATTTTTTAGTCAAGATTCAATTTTATGTTATAAAATTCTCATTACATATAATCCGTTTTTCTTATATCGCAGTATACTAATCGTTATGAGTTTAAGAATATAATTTCCCATGAAAGTCCTTTAATTTCAAAATATTTTTTATACGTTCATCAATAGGATGATCAAAAGTTCTTTTGTTGAAGTTTCCTCTAAGAAACTTATTTCTGAGTATCTTATATGTGTAAAGGGTATTCATCCATATTCTTTTATTGTTTTCTTTCCGCTTTGACTCAAAGAACGAGAAAATCATTGAAACGAGAATAAAAAAAATTCATGGCCTTTTAATGATCTAGATAAATCGTTAAGAATGTTTCGTTTATCATTAAAAATCTTTTGGGCACAAGAAGACCACTTTAATTTAAAAGCTAGAAAATCAGGAACAATTGTAAAAAAAAGAGAAAGTGCTTAAAGACATTCCCTCATAACACATTAGAAGAAAAACTAATGAAATGTTTCAGAAAGCTCTCGTCCAATACACGGCTGGATCTTAAAACAAAAACCGATATATTTTTTTTGAACAACTATGAATAAAAAATATTTCCAGCTTAAAATGATTGAATAGACCAATCCAAATAAAGCAAAAATTTTCTAGGGAAACTGTGTGTTAAAAATATGATAATTGTTTTTGATGTATTATGGTCATAAGCACATTTGAAGAGTTAGATAAGTACATTTAGAGAATTAGATTAGAATTAGAAGTTGATAAACACATTCTTAGGAAGTGTTTAATGTTTGATTTTATTCTTGATTACCATATTTTCCCAATGATGTATTTGGTGTGTAATTAATTCATAAGAGATCGATTACCTTTTAATTTATCAATTAATTGTAATGTATCAATTACTGGACACATCATATGCTTGAGGAGACACTTCAAATTTTTACAACGTCTCATATTAAAAATACTCTCTATAATAAGCAGACGCGCTTATTATTATATATATATATATATATATATATATTACAAAAATATACAAAAATAGTTATATACCTAAGATAACTATGGTCATGATAGAATGGATTTAGCCACAGAAATACTAGAGCAAACTCCTGGCCTTAGGAACCAGTATTGCAGGTTTAAACAATGTGTATATATATATATATATATATATATATGAGACAGTATTTCTTTTTCTTATAAAACGCAAAATTTTTTTTTACAGTTTTAATAATTCACTATGCTTAATATTAATATTCAAAATCATTTTTAAAAATAGAAAATGGAAACACCGTAATTTAATGAATAAAATTTACGTGTTTTCTTAACAATTTCGTAAGACTTTATATATATAAATAGCTTTACATTATTATTAAGTGTAGTATTTAAATAAGCTCAAAATGTTTAAATTGTGCCGTAATTTGTTTATGGATGCCACATGTTATTGTAAGTAGGATCTTGCAATAATATACGACATATGTTTGTGGAAAATGAATGTAAGTTTGTTGTTGAAACACTCTAAAGATAATCATAATATTTTTACTAAGAAAATAACTAAAAGTCAACTTTAATAAAGGCAGTTCAGTATTTGCACTTTATTCCAGATATGTTATTTTTAATTGCATGGAAATCTTTCCTTATTTTATGAGCTTAAATAGTGCAGGAGTTTCAATTATATCAGCCTCTTTCACAAGTCATCATAAAGCATCATTTAATTAAAAGACATATTTACTTTAAAACAACATTAAGACACATTAAATAAACAATTGTTTAATTAAAATATTCATAGTCTTAAACTTGAGAAATTAAACACAAAGTGAACTGACATTTTGATGAATATAATAATTAAATGCTTCATAAAGTTGTATTACAAACAATTTTCAATTACGTACTTAAAAAAAAAAGTAAATTCTACGTATTTAAAAAATTAACTTTAGACTAAATTTGTTACCATTTCAGTAAATATACTTCTATAGCGATTCTTGGTGATATTTATCACTAAATTAACATTAAGAACTTCTAAAACCATCTTCTATATTTTCCTGCGAATTTAAAAATATCCTCATGTACTAAATTATAAATTGCAGTTATTATTGTATTAAAAATATATAGACTCGAATAGAATACACAAAACAAAAAAAATACATCAAAAATATGTAAGTTAAAATTTGAATACACCCATCAAATAAATCATAGTGCAAATACAAGTTGCTAATGAACTGTTATATATAACATCATTTTTATTTCAAAATTATTCATATTAAAATACATTGTTTAGTACATTCTGTTGTGTATTTCTATATTGTCCCTATTCGGTTCTTTCGAACGGGCTTTCAAGCAGGGCTAAAATGTGAAATTTTGGGCGAGACGCAAAATCAATAAAACCATGGAACCAATTTTTATAAAATTTTTACTAGAGTACATTCGAACTTTTAGCTTCTTTTCTTCAAAAAGCAAAAAGTTATCTTCAAACTGAAAGTAAAACTCATTTTCAGTTATTTTTCTTATACGTCTCTTACCAATAGTGCCGGTTTCTCCACTGGGCGTTTGGGGCGGGCGCACAGGGGACTGGGGTCAGTGAGAGCCCTAAAGGGGCCTAGAGAAGCTGAATTTAATCAGGTTTTATGGAAAATTTTAGATCTTCCAGTGCCAAAAGGGCCTTTAGATATGCTTCTAGGGCCCGAAATTAGCTTAAATCGGCACGGATTACCAAACCTGTGTACTTAAATGGAAAATTATTTTTTCATACATTCATTTGAAGAATATTAAAAATGCACTGTTATATCAATATCATTCTGCTTCTTTCGTAAGTATTACAAGAGCTATTTTAAATGTCAAACAGATCCATCACAAAATTGATTGAGGCATGAAATTGCAATAATATTCATAGACACATGAATTCCTTTCCCATTGTTATTTAAAATACTTTTGAACCACGTGACCTGTTTTACACTGAAAATTTCGTTTTAAAATAAAATATAATGCAAACTCCTGTTTTACAAAGAAATTTTTTACATAATGCTTGAGTTTTCAACTGTACCGAAACCGACACTTATTATTTAAATAGTCTGAATTAGGACTAGATTGATTTTTTTTTGGTACCGGAATAGATTAGGGTCGCAGATACTTTAAAACAATGTTTGCCAACCCAAATGACCATGCAGGCTACTTCGGGAAAACATTATAATCCCTTGGACCGCATACAAAAATATATTTCTTTGTACTAGATTTTGACCAATTAGAAATATTTATTGCAGTGAAAATTTAGAACAGAATGAATTACTATTGTTTTCCTTACTTTTCATATATACAAACATAGATAATTTAATAATAATACTACAATGATCAAATATGCCTAGCTCTAACAATAAGCAGAGTGATAAAGGTACAGGAATTAAGTGTGATGCTGCAGGGGTGAGATGGAGAGTCGCTGCAATGCAATACTGCTCACTTCTAAGTATGTATAAAAACAGAAACGACATAATGAAATAGAAATAGTTATGGAATATATTTGTAACAAAAACCACTACTCTCTAACCAAAAATAATGCACAAAATAGTCTTAGTTCGTAAAGTTGTAATGAATCTCACGGGCCACAAAATAGTTCATGATGGGACGCGGTTGGCCGCCCCTGTTTTAAAACAACTTCCAACAGACAGTAGGTTTGAAGCACGTTAAATTTGTAACTAGACGTAAAACACTCACATTGCAAATAGTCTAAATTAAGGCCAAATGGTACTGCAAAATATTCGAATATCTCATATTTCAAAACATTTATCTTCAGACTGTGGGTTATGACCGCAGGAGCCTAATGGTCAAGGTAAGGGACTCGTGCCTCATGAATTCGAACCCAATACCACTGAAGACCTGCCGTGTAGGGAAGCGATCCAGGTTAAATCTGTCAAGAGAACAAACGTCATCCCTTTGGTGTGGTGTGGTAGTTAGAAAAGGGAGTGCCAGCTCAAGTGTTGTCCTCGTCACTTGACCATGGTTCAAAATTACAAGGTCCATCACCAAAAGCCCCTGTGTAGCCTAACAGAGGGACGTTAATATTCACTCACTCACTCGGACAGTGGGGTTGATTCAAGTTAACTCAGGCACATTTAAAAACCTCATGTTCGTTCAGCATGTATACAAAAAAGGGAGGAGGAGGGCTAAATATCTTCAACATTTGACCATTTTTTCAAAAACATTCTTTAAAAGAATTTTGAGTGGAGAATCAGGTACCTTTAACATACAAAACAAATAATTTTAATTTTATTATCTCGAATTAAAGGAATAAAATTACAATAACTATTTAAAATACTGCTTATCCAGCATGTAAGACACTGCGCGTCTATGGGATCTAGTTAAAACTATAATTGTGAAGAAGATTTAAAAAACACATAAATTTTTCCGCTTGGTTTCAAGAAATTTTCGTGAATATGGGACTTCCTTTTTGTTAGTGATAAATTTGATTGATTTAATTTTTAATAAAATAGCATTAAAGTTGATTTTTATGCTTTTCAAAATAATCCTATATTTCCAGTTTGGAAAAACTTGTTAAATAAAAACCGTTTTTATTTAATTCGAGTAAAAATCTGAATCTGATATGTCAATTACAATAATTAAAAATATATGTTGATACATTTGTTTAGTCACCAAAATTATTAAAATGCTTGTATTTTACTAACACTAATCTCGAAATATTACTGAATTATTATCCTATTTATATTAAGAAACTTAATCTAATCGTCTATATATTTAAAACCTCTACTATAAATGTTGACTGGTTTTTAATTTTGTATATAAAGCAATAAATAAAATGCACTACCAAATGATTAATAGTTGAATAATTTCTTAAAGTAACATTAAAAGCAAAATTAATTTCTAAATTTATAAGAAAAACATTTTTATTGAATATATTTACATAATTAAAATGACTTGCTTGATGAAGATAAAAAAAAATTCTAACTAAAAAAAAAAAAAAACCCGAAGAAATATTTTGAAATATAAAGTTTCAAATATTTAAAACAATATACTAAATATCAAAAGAGTTATTTTCTAATTTAATTATTGCCACACAAGTATATCTTTGTATAATAACGTAAAACACCCATTGCATATTTTAATTAAATCACATAAAATCGATTCAAATTTCTTACATAATTAAAATAAGTGGTGGTAAAAGATTTAATTTCTATCGGTTATTAAAATCACGGAAAAGGAATTTTAAATGCATCCAACGCAAGAAACTTGAGATTGTTGAAGGTATTAGGTTAAGGTTTATCAAAATTAATATTTAAACTGCGTAGCATTTATTCATAGATTTCTTTAGTGTTGAAAAAATTGCATTTACGTCCATACATGATTTAAAAAAAACTCGAATTTCCTTTGCCCTTTAATTGTAATCCAGTGAAAACAGGTTCCCTTTAACTCAGATCAAACACGTGATAGCTGCAAAGAGGTGATATTTTATGCACATATATATATATATATACTGGTGTGCAAAAATTAAGGACGAAGTCGAAAAATTAGCATATCAGCTGAACGAAGAGGTAGAGCGGACAGAAAGACCAATCAGGAGATTAAGTGAGGTGATATACGGTAGCACATGCGCAGATATGCAGGTAGACGTAATGGGGAGTGTCTGAGTAGTAAAGCATGTTGTCGGTGTAAGATTAGTATTTCTGGCAAAGAGATTGCACACCGTATAGCAGTTAAAATCACACCGAGTTGCTTCCTCAGCGAGAAATGGCGAATAATCAATCTGTTAGACGACATCTGGATGCTTTTACCAGAGGTCGAATCATTGGGAAGTTGGAGGAAGGTCGCAGTGTGACAAGTGTGGCTGCAGGGTTCGGAATTGCTCACAGCATCGTTTCACGACTTTGGAGACAATTTCAAACTACAGGAACAGCTATCCGGGGGTTCAGTAGTGGTCGTCCACGAGGAACCACACCCACAGATGACCGGTATATTGCCTTACAGGCCAGAAGAAACAGGGTGCAGACAGCTGGAGAAATCGCTAGACACACGACACAGGCGACTGGACGACCGATATCGCGTTTTACCATGGCCAGAAGACTGCACGGTGGTGGTCTGTTTGTACGACGCCCTGTACGGTGTGTACCTCTAACGCCAGGCCATCGGAGAAGGCGTTCTCTGTGGTGCCGGGAACACCGGAATTGGAGAGACAATGAATGGGGACGAGTACTCTTTACAGATGAGAGCAGATTCAGTCTGAGTAGCGATTCTCATCGCATACTCATCTGGAGAGAGCGGGGAAGCCGCACTCATCCCTCGAACATCACTGAAAGGGACAGGTATGGAGGTGGCGGTGTTCTCGTTTGGGGGGCATCATGCTTGGTAGTCGTACAGACCTTCACATCTTCGACGCAGGTTCAGTCAACGGGACCCGTTATTGTAACGAGATTCTTCTTCCATATGTGCGTCTTTTTAGAGGGGCTATGGGTCCGCAGTTCCTTTTCATGGACGATAATGCACCATGTCATCGCACAGTAGCTGCCGAACAGCTCTCAGAGAGTGAGGATATTGAACGTATGGATTGGCCGGCACGATCTCCGGATTTCAATCCCATCGAGCATGTATGGGATTTTCTGGGCAGACGCTTGGCAGCTCGTACCTTACCACCAGTAACGATTCCGGAGCTTCAATTGGCGCTGCAAGACGAATGGGCAGTAATGCCTCAACAACTCATTGACACCCTCATTCTCAGCACGGGCAGACGCTGTGAAACCTGCCTAGCAGTCAGGGGACATCATATCCCCTACTAAAGACCGGATATTTCTTGCTGGACACCCATCACACATATGTTTCGGCCTTCAGTCGCATTGCGCCCCATGCTACTTTTTCAATAAAGCTTCTTTTCTCATCCCTCTGATTTCTCTTTTAGTAAGTGTTGCTTACATTACTCATGTCCTTACGTAATGGGGATCTTACGGTATTAAATGTGTTGATTTGGAATGCTTTGTACAAAGTTATATTGAAAAAACCGTCTCGTCCTTAATTTTTGCACACCAGTGTATATATATATACATATATATATATATATATATACATATATATATACATATATATACATATATATATACATATATATATACATATATATATACATATATATATACATATCTATATATATATATATATGTGTGTGTGTGTGTGAGTGTTCAACCATTTATTTATAGTTATGTGTCTTAAAATCTGATTTCTTTCTTCTAGCTTTGTTAGTTGTATAGTTTATTCTTGTTATTATTTTTTCATTTTATTATACTATATATATATATATATATAAACACCGGTGCATGTCGGAACGCGGAGAAGCCGATTCACGTAGCATAGAAGTTCAGACAAGTTTCGTACAACTGCTGTGCGAAGGAACGTTGTTAACCATCAAACAAGGTGAATGATGGCACAAAAACGCCAATTGGACATGTTTACGAAAGGAAGAATCGTTGGAATGCTGGAATCCTCACGAACACAAAATGAAGTGTCTCGAATTCTGAATGTGGACCAGTTTGTGATCTCAAAACTGTGGCAAAGGTTTCAAAGAACGAGAGATGTTACCCGATAACCAGTATCAGGTCGATCAAGAGTCACAACCCCTCGCCAAGACCGATATCTGGTAATAAGTGCACGACGTCAGAGGGGCAGTACTGCCAGAGCACTGGGTTTGGCGCTCACAGTCGCCACAGGAATACGAATTTCGGGACAAACTGTTTACATGAGACACAATTATGCTGGCTTGTATGCCAGAAGACCAGCAGTTTGCATTCCCCTCACGTCTGTGCATAAACGCGCTTGTTTGAACTGGAGTTTGAAATATCTACATTGAAGTGTGGGAGAGTGGGCCACTGTGATGTTCAGTGACGAGTCCCGGTTTAGTCTGAGTAGTGATTCTCAGCGGGTAACGATATGGAGAGAAAGTGGAACACGTTTTTAACCAAAAACATAACGGAAATACATCATTTTCTATCAAGAGGAGTAATGGTATGGACCGGCATCATGATGGACGGCCGCACAGAACTCCATTTCTTTGACACGGGGTTTGTGACTGATCAAAGATACAGAGACGAAGTTCTTGAGCCTTATGTTCGCATGTTTCGAGGTGCTGTTGGTCCTGACTCCATATTCATGGATGATAATGCGCAATGTCACTGAGCAGTGCTGATTGATGAATTCCTTGAAACGGAAAACATCCAGGGCATGTCGTGGCCTGCGAACTCCGCTGATTTAAATCCTATCGAGCGTGTATGGGATATGCTCGGGAGACAAATTGCAGCCCTTTCGCACCCACCAAGCTCCGTTACAGAACTGAAGAGAGCTCTCCAAGAAGCTTGGAACCGTTTGAGCCCACAACTCATTCATCATCTGATAGCAAGTATGGTAAATCGCTGTGCAGCGTGACTGGCTGTCAGAGAGAGGTGACCACACGCCTTATTAAACTGCAGCATCAGTATTTTATTTAATGTGTTCTTTCATTTTTTTTCTTTAAAGTGTGAATCCTTGCTATGCTCAGTTTTCTTTTAAACTGCTACTTTGGATAATAAAATTAATTATTATCATTCTTTTAATTTGCTTCTTTATTTTATAACCATTTTACACTCGCATATCATGTTTCCCGCCATTCTGATTTACAGTTTCTTCTTTATTCATATAATTATCACTTATGCTTAACCTTTGGACACCAGTGTATATATATATATATATATATTAAGAATATACTGGACACACACCTAGAAATAGGTTTAAGATTATTGTGTTAGTGGTGAGTTAGTTTGAAAGTGGTCTTTCCTATGTCGAAATTGCAAGACAGATGTGCTGCTCACTGACTGCATCTGGAGACAAAGCTTTGCTTAAGATATCAGGTGACAAATTCAATAAAAAACAAATTAGGAAAAGACCGAAAAAGGTGCTACATATTTGTTGATGATACAAGAATAAAAATACTATGTCTCCAAGAAAAAAGAATGTCAGCAACGGTCATCAGAAATTATCTGAATGATGCTGGTGTTTTCGTCAGTTAAAGAACAATTGGAATATTAGCAGATGTTGTAAAGAACTATATACTAAAATATTCCACGAAAAAAGTCTTATCTCAATTTATAGCAGAGTAAGAAAAGACTACAGTGGCAAAAGAGGCACATTAATTGGAGAGATTATCAGTAGTCACAAGTAATATGGAGCAATGAAACTAAAATGTCGTTATTCGGTAGTGATGGGTGAAAATATGCAAATCGTAGAATGGAAGAAGAACTAGATCAGGACTGCATTCCGGAAACTGAAAAAGAACCAATTTAGTTTTATGATTTCGTCATGCATGTCAACCGATGGTGTTGATCACCTTCATGCCATTGATTTGACACTGAAAGCCTAAAAATACATTGACACTATTCTAGAACCCAAAATTCTACCTTTCATCCGGAGTCACTTTATCAATACTTCATTTTTTTCAGCAGGTTTCTGCTCCTTACCGGAGAGCAAAATTATCCAAAGTGTGGTTTCTTACAAAGAGCATTGAATTGTTGTCTCAGCCAAGAAACAGTCCTGACATCAATTTTATCGAAAACTTGTGACACGATTTGAAAACTTTTGTCCGAATGAGGCGCCATCAAATAAAAGGGAACTAATTCAGTCTATACTTGTTTTTTTATATTATGCCATAACGAAAGAAGATTTTAAAAATATCGTCAGCTCAATGAAATATCGATGTGAAGCTGTAATTATTAAAATAAAAGCTACCCTACTAAGTACTCACTACTATCTTTAATATCTAATGTATATTGATAATTTTTGCAGTTTAACTTTCTGTAACGTAAATATTTAAATTTATTTTTTGTATTGAAATTTGTAATGAATTCTCTTTAAAATTATGTATATTACTTTGCAGCTAATAAAACGTAGCATTTGTATAGGCATACAAACGTAAAAAAAATAATAAAATCTCTATAAGTGTCCACAATTTTGGCCGCCACTCTCTCTCTCTCTCTCTCTGATTACATATATATAATATTGGGTTTCAGAAAAGGATTATTTAGAATCTTTTTAGCTTAAAAGAGATACAAGCTCTGTTAAAAAGTATCCAACTTTTGACCGAGAAAAATATCTTGGTTATTTTGCAGGATTAGGATTCTGATCAAATCCTAAGTAGGCCCCTTGCGTTTTTGCACACTTAGCCTAGCATTTCTTAGAATAGCGAAGACACTTCTGGAAAGTTTTTTTGGAATGGTGTTCAAATCCCCTGCGTTTTCTGCTTTATTTTATCTCTACTTTGAAAACTGAATCTTTTCAATGATGTTTTCAATTTTTGAAACTACCGAAAGTCGCAATAAGCCAGGTTCAGCCTTTTCAACTGCAAGACGGAGTCCTTTTGTTTCATCGAAATTTCTTAGCCATTCTGTGCATGATCAGACAAAATTGCATATGGAGAACTTCTCTCAGCTTATTTGGCAATCTCTCGTATGGTTAAATGACGAACTTTCATTATTATATTGTCCACCTTTTCAACAAAAGCTGCAGTTTGAGTGATTTTTACCTCCCTCCCCCACCCTTCCAGAACGATAGTCACTCTCTACTGATCTCGGTTAAACCCCTCCTTAATTTATGTGACACCCATAGCATCGTCTCCAAACACTTGAGGAATTTTATATATGAATTTTTTCACTTAGAAAATCACCAAGCATTTAACAAAAAAGTAATGCAGTACCTCTGCTCAAGTTTTTCTGTTTTCTTCAGAGAAATGAAAATCCGACGAGCACGCATAACAGCACATCACTTGACTTTAGCGGGAAACAATTAGAACACTGGAACGAAGAGAAAAAGTTCAACCACATGCATTAATCTATTACCTTCCACTTTGCTCAGTGGGACCGTTTCAGAATCTGTACTATCCACTGTATGCACAATTTTGGATGCTTTTTGAACAGATCTTGTATATTGATTGCTTCCAACTTTTATTAAAATTATAAGCAGAAGAAGAGAAATTTGGGTAATGGAAAAATATAAATTTCATCATTTTTATTTTTACACAGCATAATTTTTCAAAATAACTCTTTGATGTAAATTTTTATTGAAGTTATTTCCTTATTTAAGCTGCAGTTCAATTTAAAAGTAACTCTGGATACCAAATTCGGATTTTTTTTTGTATATAAAGATTTTAAATTATTATGTAACATAATTTTACTTCAAATTAATTTTATTCTAGTGTAAACATGAAAAAACATCCATGCATATAAAATAGTACATGTTCTTTGTATATATAAAATAAGTGTATGACAGATATTCACTGCCGTATATAATAAATATTCCTTTTTAATTTGCTTGTATTAATTTAATAAAGTTATTTATATGATTGCATGGAAAATTCAGTAAACTTTAAATGATCAGAAAACTAATATGATGTGATAAAGTTTTAAATCTGAATCTTTTAAGAGAGAGAATATAAGGTCATTTTTATATAGTGAAAAAAAATTAAGATTAATGTCCGAGTACAATAAAATTTTACTCTTTCCATATCCTTCATTTCACATTTTTACATTTGAAGAAAGATAGTCTTTTTGTGTTCAAGAAAAGGTATTTGATACCGAGGGCAAATTTTAAGAAACCGAGATTCAATTTTTAAATTACCCAAACTTACACACTCACTTACTCATAGACACAAACATACATGTTTTTTTTTAAGAAAAAATGTAGTTTTTTTGCAATATGAAATGAACTAAGAAGTTTCATAATACACAAAGGTTTAAGCTCTCTATACAACTGACTTAGATGATTTTTTTTTTCATAAGTGCGCAATTTTTTAAAAAATATATCAGCTGTTTTATTACAGGGATAGCTCTTGATCATAATTTATTGTGAATCAGTTTTCCCTACCTTAAGCAGTCAATCTTTTTTGCACAAAATCTTTCAAATAAATGCACATTTCTTATTGCATATAATTAAGCATAATACTTAACTGAATACGAAAAAGAATTTTATTTTAATTTTCCATTTTAAAGTTTTTACACTATTTCTTATTTTATAATTGTGGAACACAAAAAAATCTAAAGGTATGCTTTTTATAAGTAAACTCTGCCTGCTATGGAGAATGTTTCATATATCTTAAAAGATTTTCTCTCATTCTTACAAAAAAAATTATGCTCATACTATTTTCAAACGAGAGTATGTATAGTATATATGCATACGCTCTCATACTATTGAGAGTGTATGCATATATATGCACAAACTATTTGAAGCATGGTGTAAGTCTTACATTAAAATGGGGACAAATATAATATCGGCTTTTTTTATTATCTTTCCATTTTCATTTCTTCAGAAGCAACAAATTGCATATTGTGCCATGCCAATCTCTGTTCTTTATTGAATATTTTTAAGAGTCTAAATTTCTGCCTTCAATAAAATAAACAACTCCCGCCTTCACCACAAAGAAAATCCCGGATGAGAAGAATTTTAATACCATGGACAAACTGTATCTCTTAAAAACACTAGCAATAATAATCTCACTCTAAGAATTTAAAATATGTGTAAATGAAAAATACAAAGAAGAAAATATAAGTGCCCGTACAGCATAAGGTCAAGCCGATTGTGGCCTGATTTTGGTAGCCCGTACAGTGTACAGGTAAACCAGTTAGCGGATTGAAAGAAAACAAAGTTGAGTATTACTTTTCATTTTGAAATATTTTTTAAAGCCAAAACAACCTCTCAATTACTTTCACACATTTTATACATATGTAAATTGAATCGACCATCATGATTAACAGATATAGTTTTATTTATTTGGATTACATTACAAATTGACAAAAATTATGAAAATTTAGTTTTTATTCGAGACATAAAATAAAAAAAATTTGTATACTTTGCTCTTAATAATTGGTAAAATACCTTTAATTTTCCATGCACTAAACTTTTTTACCATACCGAATTCCAAAACAGATGCCAGGTAGACATTATCCATAATTTTAAAATAGGTGCATCTTCCATAAATCTTCCCTTGACGAAATGTTAGTAATTTTCTCCCTCATCTTAGAACCTCACACAGATTAAGCAAATCTAATTTTCAATATCGATTTCTTAGAAATTTTCGATCATTAATCACACTTTGTTGGACTAGAAATATCAGGACATCTTGATTTGAATCTGAAAATTATATACAATATATATATATATATATATACATTGATAGATAGATAAAGGCTGAAGACATTAGATTTTGAGTTACGCGTTTATTTCAATTCAGAATATAAAGTATATATTTTATACTTTTTTACAGCCGTGAACAGAATATTATGTGATTATGTTCGTGTGGCTAACTTTCTATTTAAATTACTCTTTTGAAAGTTTCGACTTAAAGCTCCTAATGAGTCAGACACTAGAAATGCTGCGTAACATTAATCGTAAACAATGAAATTTATGTCATTAATTGCAAAGTAATAAAAATATTTAAAGTACAAATTATGCTATTGTAAACTACCAGTGTTACTTTGCATGATACCTTCACTGAAATTAAAAGAAGTGATTTTTTGTCCATTGAAGACAAGCAATGCATGTCTTATGTTATCACACAAAATATCCGGAGAGAATAAAAATAAGTATTTAACAAAATGTACGCTGTTTGTTTTGCATTTTTTGTTATAACGTGAGAAGGAAACATATTACTGGAAAACCCTGATACTAGCAAGAAATATCACTTATAAGATCTATTTAGCTTCGCCTTTGTCCACGTATCTAACTAGGTTGCATTATTCAGAATTACTACGATTCATAATCACTCAATGTAAAAGCAAATCCATGCATGTCAGACTGTTGTAAAAGCATTCTCTACGTGAGATGAATGATATTGCTGAAGCGTTCCCTTCTCTCTCGCTCTCTCTCCTTTGATGTGGCAAATACCCAAAAATCATTGCAAAATATTTTTGAGAATTTCATCACTTATTAATAGAGGATATACAAGTAAATTAGATCATAATTTGCGTATATTATTGTTACAGATTTTAAAGCTGATGTATTGATTTTACCGGTACAAATGTATCTTTCTAGGAAAATTGAGTTAAATTATTATCATGCAATTTTTTTGGATTTTGCTTTGGTTCAAATTATTCTATAAACAAAGAGCAAGTGCTACTTAATTGTATGTGGTGCGTGTGTATGTGGTGTGTGTATGTGCTGCGTGCGTGTGATGTGTGGTATGTGCATGGTGTATTTGGTGTGTGTCAAATTATTCTATAAACAAAGAGCAAGTGCTAATCGAATGTGTGTGGTTTGTGTGTGTGGTGTGGTGTGTGTGTGGTGTGTGCGTGTATGGTGCGTGTGTGTGTATGGTGTGTGTGCGGTATGTGTGTGTCCCATAAAGCAAAATAAACCCGTATTCACCACCGTTAAATCGATCGTAGCTTTAAAAAGCACAATAGTTTTCCATTTTTGTCATTTAACTTTATATATGTATTAAATTGGATTGTTGTTTTTGTGGTTTTTGATTTTAGATTTTTCCTTTTTCTTCCATTTTAGCGGGCTAAATATTATGCTTATATTTACTTTATTGCACACACAAACATATATATATGCAAGATATTTAACAGGATTAAATAATGCTTGAAAATTTTAATTTGGAAAAACACATTTTTACATAATTTTAATATGCATAACTAAAGACATTATTCTTTATGTTTTTTTTCATTAAAATTCCGTATTTCTTAGATTGCTTTTATCGTTCTTTTTCATAATAAACTTGTGAAATTTTCAAAAAGTAACGCACAATTTTTGCAACCCAAGCACTCAATCCCCATACAGTTTTCTTGCATATTCAAGTTATAAATATTTAATTTCAAAGATTATTAAACTGAATTCATACAGTAAAATTTCATAAAGAAATTTGATTTATAATACCAAAATAAAATTTACCATTCATAAATCATGCTTACTTGTAAATTTGAATTTGAAATCTAACATTTACAGAAAAGCTACATAAAAAAACTTTTTTTAAATGTCTTTAATACTTTACAAAAAATAATCAGAATAAAACTCTCTAATAATTCAACTTTCACTTAATCAAATGTTCATTTTACTGTCATGCATAAGTAGAGAAAAAATATCGTGGTAATAGAGAAACATATCTCAAAAATGATTTAAACACTGCAAATATTTTGGTGTCTTATACGAGAACATAAAATTCAAATTTTATTTCAAATTCTTTCATTCTCCAAAACTTTCAATTAAAAGATTAACTGATTCTAAAACTCCTAAATTTTTATTCGTTTATAAGTGCAGTATTATTTATTAACATTTATACAATCACGAGTTCAACGATTTAATATTACCTGTTGACAAATAATTTTTTAAACATTAAAAAAATTTAAAATGCTTAATTAAATGAAACTCATTTGTCAGTGTCTATTTCTTACCATGCACTTTGCACATAATTCATATAAAATATGCTTCAGCAAGTGTTGTTTGGTATTATTACATGCTTTGCCTTTAAAATAAATTACTTCGAATAAATAAAGTTTGTCTTTTATATATCGATAAAACTAAATTCTCTTACCTCATTCTAAGTTAAATTTCGAAGAAGCATCGTAACAAATTCAAAAGAACCATCAACACGATGTTGAACTAATTACCAAGCGGACATTTAATAAATGATGAAGAAATATGTTTGTACACAACAAGCGTTTAAATTTACAACCAGAGGAAACGTTCCAAGCTATTTTATTCAGAAACTTGAGGAAAATAGCCTCATCTAGGGGAATAAATGTGAATATCGGATGTCTATAAACAATTCTCAAGATCGTACTTTTTGCTTTTAAAAAAAATTGAAAATCTTTCTGATGCTATAAAATTCCAATAAAACGTTGAAGAGTAGCTGCCTCAAAACACCTAAGAGGAGAAGGATTTAAAAGATAATGGAATGGGGAGGTGTACAGATTCAAGTCTTTCTGAAAAGAGAAAGAATTCACCCCACCCCTTTCCCCTCCCGAATAGTACCTTTTTTTCCATTTAAAATTTTGATAGGAATCACCCTATATATATTATATATATATATATATATCTAGATAGATAGATACAGATATAGTTAGATGGATTGATAGATATAGATAGTTTAAAATTGGCATCAAAATGGTTAGAAGTTTTATTTCTCTGCGCAATAATTTTTCCTAAAAAAATGACATTAAAACTTCTATGAATGATTTAAAACTTTTAGAAAACCTCTAAGTAGTCTTTTTTTAAGCGTATAAATATACTTTCTGTGGAAATTTAAGCTGAGAAAATGTTTATATATAATATATAAAAAAAAAAATATTATAAAATATATATAATATTATAAGGGGTGATCAAATGAAAAGGTACGAAACGACATAAAAATGAAACAGTTAAATATTTGCATATTCCGCCATGGGAGGATGTAGCGAGACATCTCGGGATGCCATTGGAGGCTCTGACTGGGATCGGGATCATGCGCGAACGCCCGCATGCGCAGGAGAGAGCAAAAGCTCTTATAAAAAGCGGCGTCCAAATGATGCGACAGTCCGTATGAGGACAGGATGGCGTTCGCGTTGCAAAATTCAACGATTGAGGAGCAGCGAAGTGTTATCCGATTCTGACAGCGGAAGGTGAGAAACGGCAGCTATTCATAGCGGATGGTGACCGTTTACGGGAGAAATGTGTCTCGGACAAGTCTCTCAGAAAATGGAGTGCCCGTTTTCGTGCAGGCCGTGAGAGTGTGGGTGATGACCAGAGACCAGGCCAGGCAAACACTGTCATCACGAGCGATCTCATCGACAAGGTGGACAACCTAGTGAGAAGTGATCGGCGAGTCACATTGCGAATGTTGGCGCTGAAGGTGGATGTCAGCTATGGAACCGTGTGGACAATTGTTCACGACAGGTTGCAATTTCGGAAGGTGTGTGCCGCTTGGGTTCCGAAGCAGCTCACCGACCAGCAAAAGAAACTGCGTATGGAACTAGCGATGGAACATCTTTTTCGGTATCAGGAAGACCCCGCTTTCATGAAGCGGATCGTCACAGGTGATGAGACCTGGTGCCATCACTACGAGCCAGAGACAAAGCGGGACAGCATGCAGTGGAAGCCGGCGTCGTCACCTCCCCCTAAAAGTTCAGAGCCGTGAAGTCAGCAGGCAAGGTGTAGCTCACTGTCTTTTTCGCCGTTCAAGGTCCGCTACTTGTGGAATTCCTCGAGCACAGAAAAAGCATTAACTCCGATGTGTACTGTGAGACACTCCGACGCCTACGCAGATCCATCAAGAACAAAAGACCAGAGACCAGGGCTGCTCACGGAGGGTGTGGTTCTGCTTCATGATAACGCTCGTCCACACGTCTCCAGAGTCACACAAATGAAACTGGAAAAGTTCAAATGGGAGACGTTGGACCATCCGTCCTACAGTCCGGACATGTCGCCCTGCGATTTCCTTGTGTTTGGTCCACTGAAGAAACACCTGAAAGGGAAGCGCTTCAACTCGGACGACGTACTCAAGGTCACTGTAAAGGACTAGGTCTCGTCACAGCCACAGGAATTCTGGTAACAAGGAATCCTGCGGCTTGTTCATCAGTGGATCATTGTGCTCAGGCCTATGGTGTATATTTTGAATAAAGTCAACATTTATACCCACCGTGTCGTTTCGTACCTTTTCATTTGATCACCCCTTGTATATATAGTTATCTTAGATTTATAACTATTTTGTGTATATTTGAAATGTATATATATATATACATATATATATATCCGAATTATTTAAACCTAATTAAAATTAATAGTAATCAAGTTAAAACTAATTACTCGGATGTATCGTTGTATATTAAGGACTCTAAATTACATAGCAATATTTCTGATAAAAGAGATGATATTAAATTTAACATTCTTAAAGTGCTTTATTGGAATTCCAATTTACCTATATCTATACACTGGTGTGCAAAAATTAAGGACGAAGTCGAAAGATTAGCATATCAGCTGAACGAAGAGGCAGAGCGGACAGAAAGACCAATCAGGAGATTAAGTGAGGTGATGTACGGTAGCACATGCGCAGATATGCAGGTAGACGTAATGGGGGAGTGTCTGAGTAGTAAAGCATGTTGTCGGTGTAAGATTAGTATTTCTGGCAAAGAGATTGCACATCGTATAGCAGTTAAAATCACACCAAGTTGCTGCCTCAGCGAGAAATGGCGAATAATCAATCTGTTAGACGACATCTGGATGCTTTTACCCGAGGTCGAATCATTGGGAAGTTGGAGGAAGGTCGCAGTGTGACAAGTGTGGCTGCAGAGTTCGGAATTGCTCACACCATCGTTTCACGACTTTGAAGACAATTTCAAACTACAGGAACAGCTATCCGGGGTTCTGTAGTGGTCTTCCACGAGGAACCACACCCGCAGATGACCGGTATATTGCCTTTCAGGCCAGAAGAAACAGGCGCAGACAGCGGGAGAAATCGCTAGACACACGACACAGGCGACTGGACGACCGATATCGCGTTTTACCGTGGCCAGAAGACTGCATGGTGGTGGTCTGTTTGCACGACGCCCTGTATGGTGTGTACCTCTAACGCCTGCCCATCGGAGAAGGCGTTCTCTGTGGTGCCGGGAACACCGGAATTGGAGAGACAATGAATGGGGAGGAGTGCTCTTTACAGATGAGAGCAGAATCATTCTGAGTAGCGATTCTCATCGCATACTCATCTGGAGAGAGCGGGGAAGCCGCAATCATCCCTCGAACATCATTGAAAGGGACAGGTATGGAGGTGGTGGTGTTCTCGTTTGGGGAGGCATCATGCTTGGTAGTCGTACAGACCTTCACATCTTCGACGCAGGTTCAGTCAACGGGACCCGTTATTGTAACGAGATTCTTCTTCCATATGTGCGTCTTTTTAGAGGCGCTATGGGCCTGCAGTTCCTTTTCATGGACGACAATGCACCATGTCATCGCACAGTAGCTGCCGAACAGCTCTTAGAGAGTGAGGATATTGAACGTATGGATTGGCCGACACAATCTCCGGATCTCAATCCCATCGAGCATGTATGGGATTTTCTAGGCAGATGCTTGGCAGCTCGTACCTTACCACCAGTAACGATTCCGGATCTTCGATTGGCGCTGCAAGACGAATGGGCAGCAATGCCTCAACAACTCATTGACACCCTCATTCTCAGCATGGGCAGACGCTGTGAAACCTGCCTAGCAGTCAGGGAGATCATATCCCTTACTAAAGACCGGATATTTCTTGCTGGACACCCATCACAGGGATGTTTCGGCCTTCAGTCGCATTGCGCTCCATGCTACTTTTTCAATAAAGCTTCTTTTTATCCCTCTGATTTCTCTTTTAGTAGTGTTGCTTACATTACTCATGTCCTTACGTATTGGGGATCTTACGGTATTAAATGTGTTGATTTGGAATGCTTTTGTACAAAGTTATATTGAAAAAACCGTCTCGTCCTTAATTTTTGCTCACCAGTGTATATAGAAATATTATTTTTAATTATATTTATTGTAATTAAGTGTTAGTTAGATAAATTTAATATATATTTAAATTTTAATAACTTTATTAAACATTGTATAGAACATGGATACCCTCTTAACTTTATAAAATGTTATTTAACAGTTAAATAAAAAATATGTTATTAGTTGTACAGTTAATTGAAAGATAGCACCTCAAGCTAAGTAAATTAACAATATTATATTTTATTTAAAATTAATTGTATATGTATGGGTGGTACGTTTATTTCCTATAAATTTTAAAACAAAATTTAGAGTGTTGAAATGTGTATATATATAGTATTAATGTTATTTTATCAAATCTTAATTATTTTATGCGCTACTGTTATTGGCATGTCCATTGGCTAGGAAAATGTTTTTGCTGGCCTCATGTGGTAAGTCTTTATCTAATAGTTTAAACTTTGATTTTAAAATATTTTAGTAATTATTATAGGCTATGATATTATCGTTTACATTAATTGATTATGTTTTTATTTATAATAATAGTTAAACTTCTCTAGAAATTTCTTGCTTTCCCTATGGCCCAGAGTATTGGCAAATTCAGGTGAAGGTTGGATTACCGCAAAACTTTGTTTAAACCTGCAATCCTGGTTCCTAAGGCCAGGAGTTTGCTATAGTACTACTGTGGCTAAGACTATTCTATCGTGACTATAGTTATCTTAGGTTTATAACTTTTTTTGTATATTTTTGTAATATATATATATATATATATATATATACAATCAATATATTTTGTGATTCTATGCTTCTTTGGAAAAATTATTTTTAACTGGAATGGAATACAATAAGGAAAAAAAACTGGCGATTAATTCTCCCGAGGAATTTGATAATTTTATATATATATATATGTGTGTGTGTGTGCGTGCGTGCGTGCGCTCGTGTATGTGTCCCTCAATCTCAAAAATGGCAGAATTGTTAAACTTATAGTTTTGATTATTTACTTTCACGATAACAAACTTTATAATAATAATAATTTTTAATTAAAAAATATTGTTCCTTTCATTTTCATAATTAACCCCTTAATTGCCGTTTAAAAGTTACACGATTCGCTCCTCAGTGCCACTCTCAAACACTATGTGTGTGTCTAGGTCCTTTTATTGCATTCTAAAATATTTTGAATAGTTTTACGGAAAGCAGCGCAAAGGATTGTATTCCGGAAAGACGTATATACACGCCTGGAGCATTTATCGTACCGGTTGAGCGAATCGTATATATACGCCGGCGGCAGTTATGGGGTTAAAAAAGGGAACCTAAAACAATTATCAATAAAGTGCAACTTTTTTTGCAAACTTCTCGAATCTCTTTGAATATTACATAAAGACATAAATATTTATTACGTTTATTAATGTTTTTAATACGTGATGAAAAATGTAAATACGTGTTCCTAAAAACTTTTATAAATTAATAGGTACAAATTATTCCAACAAGTAAATAGTGACTGAATTATTTTTACTATGTTTTATGAAATACAAGACAAGCAATTATATGAAATTTTTATAACCAAGTTTAAAGAATAATGAAAATAAATTTTTATGATTTATATATTAAGTTTTTATTTGTAAAGAAGGAAGTAAAAAATTATTAAAAAGTCATGCATGTGGCCTTGTGAATTACATTAGCATTTTTGTTCTCAGTACAAATGATATAAACGATTTTTTGGTTTTCCGAATTAAAAATGTTTATTTTATATTCTTCAATTTTTCTGACCTCTCATTCGGTAAATAATAATAATAATAATAATAACAAACAAACCAAGAACATTTTTTATAGATCACGTGAAATTACAAATAAAATTAATGTCATGCTTTCAGAAGCAAACTTTTCATTTTAGAAAAAGAAAATGTGAAAGGCGAATGACATTTCTTGCTTATATTTCATTCAACTGACATTTTTTTGTTATGTTACAGTAAATTGCAGTTAAACTAAAAATTTGTCTGACAATGGTATTTTTAGGTATGTTCAATGGGGTTTATAGAAGTTTTCCATGACATTCTAAACTAAACATGCTGTCAATAAATCTTTTTTCAATCTTTCTTGTGAAGAAGGATAAATATATTGGTTTTATCCGACTTTTTGTCAATCATATATATCTTGATTTTTAACTGTGATTTAACATGAATGTAATTCACCAATTACAAAAAATTTAGCATTTAAATTAAACAATTAATAGTTAATTTTCTAGCCCAATAGGTAAGAGCTGCTTTTCTGAAACTTAGTAAAGTCAGAGTGAATTTAAAATACTACAAATAAAACTAGGTGAAGTATATACGAGTTTCGGAGAAATATTTTATAATTATTAAATAATATATATATATATAGCAGATTAAAAGAAAACACATAAGATCCGAGTTTGCTTTTATGGTACTTAAATAAAATATGAACGTTAAAATTAAAGTCATTCTGACTTTAAAAACGTTTTTATTATTATTTCTTGAGTTATATCTCATAGAATTCATAAAAAAAGAACAAAAAAAAAAAAAAAAAAAATCGTTATATATACATCTGTGTGTGTATTCTTAGCAAAAATTAGCATTTTCGATTGATCCCAGACAGAAAGTATTGCCCAAAGGTTTCTTCAATGTCTGGGCAGATATTTAAAAAACAATCTCTAATACTCTCGTGAATACTTTGAAGAATGTTTCATCTTTTTACTTTTAACGGTGGTTAGTAGAAAACTCTAATTGATATAAACTTAGAATGTAGAAAACTGTAGTAAAATTTTCAAAAAGTCTTTTAGATACTGTCCCACAATTTTCTTTTGAATACAAAGATTAAAATGTATATAATTTAATCTTTTATCCAAGATCAATGTATATAGCTATCAATTATATTTCTTTTAATGTTAAACCAAATTCGTTTGAATTTTCTCGAATGGATTTTTAATCTAATCATATTTTTTTGTATTAAAAATATCGAAAATAAGAACTCAATTTTTATTTGAAATCTGTTAAACATTCAATTATTATTCGATGTGCTTGATTTATACACAATGGAAACATCAACAGCTCCTCTTTTCCAAACGGAAATTTTCCTTGAAACACTCTCATTTTATCATTAGATGTAGGAATATTTTCCTTCTTTTCCTTGCACACTAGAATTCAAATGTTGAATTGTTGAAATATATAGACCAAGTACTTTAACTTAAGATTCTAAGATTCACACCGTAGAAGAGTACAGAATATTGTTGTTTCATCTCTTCAAAAGATTGAAGAAATACTTATTTAGTTCATGTGCATTGGAAAATAATTTACTCTCTGACAACCACCACACTTCAATGTGTAAAAATAGCCATTTACATTGTGATTTCTAATTGATACAAAGCTTCTATTTTCGTATAAAATATATTTTGCACAAAGTTTGCATAAAGTTTATATGACTTGAAAATAGTTTGATATAAAACTTCTCTTATTCTTCTTTATAGTTTTTTTTTACCTTAAGATGAAGAAAGAGCAATGAGTTACTTTCATATTATCATTTTGTTTTTTATTTTTTCAAAAGATGTTAGGTCTAAACTAATGGAAGGGACATCATCTGTAGAAATGCTTACGCATGAATTTAATGTAAACAGCTATTTATCGAGAGAATTATTCAAAAATGTTAAAAATGGCTTGACACTTTTTATTGAACGCTTAATTTTTTTCAAAAAAATGGAACCGAATTACTATTTGGTATTTATTGATAAAAGGACGAATGCTAAGAGTTGTGCCATCTTGGTAATGCTTGTTGACATTACCTTGCAATACAAAATTTGAATGCTGCTATTTATTGCTGCGTATATATTGCTCTATGTCAAAGGGCAACTTTATAATAGGCCTCTCAACTGTACTGTTGGACAGAAAAACCTTTTGTTTTTTAACTACTCCTTCATTTCGTAGCATTATCATGATCATTCTTTGTATGCATGAAATTAAGTAATTAACTTAACTTAATATGAGCTTTCATATTTTTGCTATCAGTTTTGAGACTTGATAAGAAACATTTTAAGATTTATCAGAAACAATCATATTTTTAAAATAACTCGTTTGCATTTCAAACAATCCCTTAAAATGACTTACAAATTTATTATGTAAATTAGGGTGCATAGTTTTAATATGTTTACTCAATTTACCAGAACCACTGATTCATATGCCATTTTACATCCACATATAAACATAAAGAGCAAAAAGATGCTTCTTACTTCCTAAGTGAAACTAAAAAAATAACTTTTATTATATTTACTAGTAGATTCGATTTAGTTTCCCTATTTGTATTTTTCGGAATTGCATTTTTAGATATTACTCTTCATTTTGTGAAATCTATACGTTTTATTTTAATGTATTTATCTAAAAATAAATAATATGTACATAACGCGTTATTCACTTTCAACACTTTCAAATAGCCCTCGTTTCGCCATATAGTGTGGTATTAATATATAATTCTTCCTCCCTCAAACACTTTTAAAATAAATACTAAGCACAACAGCTGTTAATGCTTCTCAGATACATAATATCATTTGATATGCAAACCATTATAAAATGTTGCTTTTTATTTGGACTGTGATCTCAGATTTCAGAAATGCTGTCTACAGGAGATTTGATTAGGTTGTGATATATATTATATTATTATTAGAATATATTTGCTCAGTGCACATATATTGACAGTCATAAATTGTACAATATATTATCTTATGCTTTGGAATGATTTAGAATTTTTTTTCTTTTCATTTTAGTCGTCAATCAACATGAGAAAACGCAACCATTACTAAAAACAGGCTGTCAATCACCTGTGATTAACGTAATCCGAACCAAAAGCTCAGTGTCGGTTATCGGAGAACGGACATGGCACTTAGCGTTTTAGTTAATGTAATAATGATGTATTTTCGTAATAAAAGGTTGAGTATGTGTATTTATTTTTATATCTCGACGCATATTTCTTGGGAATACCTCACAATATACTGTAGGAGTTTTTTTAGGTTAAGCCTGTGTGCCTAGACCTACACTAGGAGAATCAATGAGTTAAATCAAAATACCGTCAAGATAGAAATTATTTGTTCTTACCAATCATAATTTATTTTATCAAATACTCTAAAAGATAAATAAACAGATGTTAAAAGAAACATAAGATCACAAACTGCAATTTGCAATCAATATATAATTTTAAATAAAAGAACTTTTATAAATAATATAGTATTCTCTGACTTAAAAAGTTAAACTTTACTGTTACTTCAAGAAAAATTATTGTTGATTACCCGAAGAGAAGTATTTCGCAGTATATAAAAAAAGAAACTAATACATGAAGCAATTATTTGAAACCAAATATTTATAGGAAGCTTAATTTAATTTGGTAACAATATGTTAACCTTGCAACATTATATATTATTATAAAATATGTAATAATTTTTATGAAATTTTCTGATTTTAATGACACATCAAATGCAATTCATGAACTTGAAAACTGAACGGGTTAGGAACATTTCAAGAATGTATTTCAGTAATAGTAATTTTTAAATACGTAAATTGCTTAAAGATCTTAATTACTAAAAATAAATTATTTACTAATATTTACAGAATTTTAAAAATATACTTAAAGTTACATTCCAATAATATATAATTTTTTTCTAAGTACTTTTATTAACTGCAATATTACTTAAAACAACTTCAATAATTCTTTATTTACACAGTAAGAAATTTGATAAAATATTTGAAAAGACATAACCCACTAGGGAATCCACCACTGAAAAATAGGCCAAGGTGATCAAATCATTTTAAAAGGGATTTCATTAGTTATTACGTTTAGTTAAGTAATTTGATCTAAAAAAACAAAGTAGGGCATCTTTGTATGAGTGTAAAGTGCACACCGATAAATTGACGTTTCACTTAGTTAATTGTATAAAAATACAGATTACAAGTAAGTGAAAATGTATTTCTTAAGCAATCACTTCTACGAATTTTTTCTCAAAACTCTTCCTTAGGCATTTACAACTGCTATTAAGATAACCAAAATTAGATACATTGGATGAATTTTAATTTTTTATAATTGGAATAGTTAAATTTAATATTTTTAATAAATGTCAGTTTTGTTTGGACTTCTGAAAGGAAACAAGCTAGTTTCGAATATTCTTAGACATATTGAAAGAAAACGTCATATTTAAATGTAAAACTTCTCTTTGATATATTGATATTGAAGAGTAGGTTTGAAATTAATAAAATTTCTAGCGTTAACCTAATTTTTTTGACAAATATTTTTGGAGGAAAAATAATGTTTGATACTTCCTGGCAAATTTCTTGGTTAAATCAAATGTCCTAATTATTTAACTCATCACTTATCAGCTGTGTCATTTGCTAATTCAGGAATTCTTCTTAGTTTTCAGAATGAATCTAATTTTATATAACTAGCATAATTTTTTTAAAGAAAATAAATAAATATGAGTTGTTACATAGATTTAGACAAAATATTAGACATTTTTTAAAAAAAATTGGAAGTCAATTTTTTATTCTAATTATTCTAACCCTATACTTCCATAAAAACATTGCATATATCTTACTCTTCTTTAAATGAATGACAATTTTTATAAGTTCTGAATCTCTATAATCATTAATGTTCATATTCACAGTTAGTTCTTATAAAGTGATATTTCCAAAAACATTTATTAGGTTTTCATTAATTGAATGGTGTTAGAACTTGTGTTTTTCTGTCCCTTTTTAACGCAATAACATTTTAAACGGCACGGCAAGAATATTTGTTTACTGCTGAGAGCTAGCTCCACTTAGTGAAAACAATTATTGAAGTATGGTTTACTTTTGTAGTAAATATGTTAAATTTAATTGCCTTAAAACTGAATGCACCCGCTTGACATACTAACATCAACTAGTCAATGAACATACTTCTAGGAGGGGTTTCTTTCAATGTCCTGCACAACGAACATCATATTTCAATTGATTGTCTGATATTTGTTTAAAATTGGCTTTTTGTGTTACATTTAAGATTTTTTTCCTCAATATACTTACTATTATGACTGAAGACGATTTTTTTCTTATAACTATTATGTACAGGAGCAATATCAAAAACGAAACATGGATGAAATTCTACAAAACAAAACCTCTCTGTTGCCAGTACCGCTAGCTGAATAACAAGTTACATAATTAGAAAAGACAACAGGAAGTGTGAAATATAAAATGAGTGGCAACATTCTCCCACCTTTTGTATTGCAGACAAACACTTTAGAGCAATACAAAACATAAACAAATTATTACACACTTACCTTACAAACTCAAAACCTTATATATGACATTACAAAGTAAAATTATTAACAGTTCACAAATTCAGTCTTTTAACAGGAATTAATGGACGGCCCCATCGAGATTTCTTTCCTTCCTTGAGAACATCAGTTGCAGTAGGGCCTGGGTTCTGAGCAGCTATATCAGTTCCATGGTGGTCCTCGATGAGATGGTCACTAGCGCTGAGCTCCAAAGGATAAATTCGTTGAAGCGGTCGTATGATCTCACCACTGGCTAGTCGTAATTTAGCCACACGCTCCACGCCGTCCTTGCCTGGAAACAATTCGATCACTTGCGCCAAAGGCCAATTCATTCGGTTTGGGTTCTTTGATTCAACTATGACGATTTCACCCGGAGAAATTATCTTTCTTCTTGAAGCTACTTTGGGACTTCTTACTAACTCTCCAAGGTATTCTTTGTAGAAACGTTTGCGTAAATTTGATCGTAAAGTGTGAAGATAACGCACTCGTTTCAACATATGCTGAGAATCAATCAGATCCAAATCAAATGTTTCTCTTTCTTTAATATCTTGGATGAAATGAGCAGGCGTGAGAGGTTTCAGCTCCTTCGGATCGTCTGACAAATATGTCAATGGTCGCCCATTTATTGTAGCCTCACAATCGGAGAGTAAAGTCAACATCTCTTCATATGTTACGCATGCTTTGCCCAAACACTTTCGGAGGAGTTCTTTGATGCTGCGAACCATCCTTTCCCAAAATCCTCCGTACCATGGGGCGGAAGGAGGGCTAAACAACCATTTTATTTTCATTAAAGAACATTCGGCTTGAATGAAATCCCAGTCCAAAGATTTCAAAGCATTAGCTGCCCCTACGAAGTTTGTACCATTATCAGTGTATAGCGTAGAACCTCTTCCTCTTCTTGCCCAGAATCTCCTCAAAGCTTGCATAAACGATTCAGTGGAGAGAGATGAAACTAGTTCTAGATGAACTGCTCGATATACTGCGCATGTGAATAGCACTATCCACGCTTTGCTACCACCACGTAAGGAAAGAGGACCGGCCAGATCTGCGCCGGTTATTTGAAAGGCTGCAACTCTGTGTATTCTGTCGGGAGGTAAAGGAGCTGGATCTGGGTTAACTTTGCCAGCTGTCAACCTTTTGCATTTTATACATTGTCGTAAAATTGCTCTTACAACTCTCCGACCTTTGGGAATCCAGAATTTTTCTCTTAATTGTGCTAAGGTCGTTAACACTCCAGCGTGCATTAAGGATCTATGAGTATGCAAAACCAGTCTTTCTAGAAGAGGATGGTCTGGTAAAACTGTAGGATGCGTAAAGTCCTCTGGGTCTTGACTGAGAATCAGTCTCGTTTGAACTTTCAGGATGCCCTTTTCCTCGTAAAACTGTATCGTATCCTTATACTTCTCACGTATTTCAGAGGGCCATTCTGATTGCATGATTTTTATTAGAGTCTCCTCTGCCTTTTGAATCTCTTCACATGAAAGTGAATTAACTAATTTAGGAGAGTTTCTCTTAATATTGTTGCAGAATCTGAGAACATAAGCAGTCATTCGGAGAATCTTCCTATAGCTAGAAAAGTACAGGAATCTATCTCCAAATCTAACTTCGTTTTCTGTGGCTACATTTGTCACAACTGTCTTACGCCGCTCTAGAAATGCTTCATCCGGAGTCTCCGATACCTCAGAACATGGCCAAGATTCTTCATCGTTATACAGCCAGCCGGGACCCTCCCACCATTTGCTTTGCAGGAGGTCTGACCAATCACAGCATCGGGTAGCTAGATCAGCAGGGTTGACTTCTCCAGGTACATGTCTCCAGTCATCTATATTGGTCAAATCCCTGATTTCCTTCACTCGATTTCCAACGAATGTGTTCCATGGCTCCTTTTTCTTAATCCAGCTTAAAACCACCATTGAATCGCACCAAAAATAGGTTTTAGAAGTAGTTCGTAGGATAGAATCCACAGTTTCTGCTAATCGAGCGCCTAGAGTTGCTCCAACAATTCAAGTCTTGGGATTGTGGATTTTTTCATTGGAGCAAGTCGAGCTTTAGCTGCCATGAGTTTGACAGTCACCTGTCCTTTGAATTCACATCGTAGAAAGGCACATGCAGCGTAAGCGTAGGCAGAAGCATCCGTGAAGATGTGCACCGTGAAATCATCGTAATTTTCAGCAAACAATCGTCGAGATATTGCACATTTAGACATGAAATGCATGGTTCTCTCCCAAAGTCTATATTTATGTTCAAGTTCTACAGGCAACACCTCATCCCAGCCTATTTTTCCTCTCCAAGCTTCTTGCATAAGCAATTTTGGTAACAATAAAGCTGGAGCCGTAAAGCCAATCGGATCGTATACACTGTTGATCACAGATAGCAGTACCCTTTTTGTAACTGGCTTTCCTTGGGTGCAATCTATATTTGACGGTAACTTGCAAGAGAGTTCGTCGCTGATTACATCCCAACTCAGGCCAAGTACCATTTGTTTATCTTGATCTTCCTTAGAGTCATTAGAAGCCCAACAGCGCAATTCAAATGCGCCTTCTTTCATTATTTCTATGGATTGCGATTTCAGTTGTTCCAGTTCTGTAACGTCATTAACACTCGTAACTAAATTGTCCACGTAAAATCCTTCTTTTAAATGACCAATTGTCTTCCTGAGGCTCCCTGTTTGGAATTTTTCTTGTTCTAGA